>JAHLJS010000091.1:240024-446956 GCA_038502445.1 Eremochloa ophiuroides
ACAGGGACCAGAAAATCCAAGAGACCCGGGAAATTGAGACGATGCACCATGCACATATGCATTCCCACCTGAAAGAAACAAATACTATGACCACAGGCAGACAGAGGGGCAAATGAATTCAGATAGAGTACGGGAGCAATTTATCAAGGCTCTTTAGTTTAGCGTTCGGACAGCCTGGTGTCGCTAGGTCGATTCTGTGGGTCTGGCGGTTGAGATCGTTGCCTGGTTGGCAAACTGCCTGCTAGTGCTCGGCCATGATCAAATACTACTGTCCCGTTTGGAGAGCTCCACACCCTTGTTTTTCAGTTCTACACTCTTCAACAATAGTGTAGCTAGAGTAAATTAGATGGTGGTGCACTTATCTTGTAGATGTATAGATAAGCTAAGTTTTAATAAATGGTGCATATATAGTGAAATTTTAATCAAATTCACTGTTTTTTTTGGTGCATTTGCACTACTTGAGTTAACATAGCTTCACCCCTGTTCTTCAATGGAGTGATTTCACTAAATTTTTTATTGATTCTCTGTTGTTCCCCGCCAAGATATAACTAAGAGCCAAATGAAGCAGCGGTTCATTTTCAGCGTTTTTGTTTTGCTGTTTGAGAATTGAAAGTGATCGGAGAGCTGTCCCAAATGGCCCCTGCTGATAGAAGCCTTACTCCTCTATGCGTTGCCTCGCCTTTGCATGAGTCCAAACAAATTCACGAGCAAGCCACTACTGGCAGCTTAATCACCCCACGAGCATCTCTAAGAGTTTACCAAATTTTACTTGGCAAATCTTATGATTTGCCAACTTCCAAAATGATATGCCAAGTAAAAAAATAGTCCATCTTCAAAAGTTTGGCATTTTTGACTTGGTATAAAACAAAAATCCCCCCGCTAACGGACGAAGAACCCCGCTAAATGAACCAAGAGCCCCGAATGGCAAGCTGTATAGGCGCACGTATATTTACGCGCAAGAAGGGAAGATATGCCAAGTTGCTATTAATGTCAAGTTGTTTTGCCAAGCTGTTAGAGGCTATTTTTTATTTTGCCAAAATTATATGGATGCCTTGCAGATGCTCTTACATTCATTCACTAGTAAAAAAAAAAGCACGGTATTAATAATTTCATGGCTGCGGCGCGGCCAATATGACGGCAGGCAATCCGGGCGTCGGCATCACGGCAGACCCGAGGCGAGAGAGACGCGCCGGCACATCTGATGCGAACGTGATCCCCATCCCCGTCCCGGCCATCATCACGGAGCCCCCGCCGGCGCAGCCAGCCGCTGCTGCACCTCAACAGCTAGCTGCAGGGAGCACCGAGAGAGAGGGACTCCACTGTCCAGTCCTCCTTGCAAGCAAGCAAGCCAAAGGGCTGCCTTTCCCGAATGGTACCCTGGTGCGACCTCTAGTCGTCGCCAGCCACCTCTACCTCTACCTCCCTCCCCTCCCCTCCCCTCCCCCAGACGACACCGACCCACTCCTCTCCGGTCTCCACCACCCACCGCCACCCAGCTAGTTGTCCGCTCCCCCACCCAGGAGAGCCACCTAACCCCGCCGGCCATGCCGGGCCTCGCCGCCACCTCCGACAACTCGCCCCCGGCGGCGGCGCCGCCGCCGCGGCGTCTCTCGTCGCCGCTACCCCGCCGGGCGCCGCCGTCCCCGTCGCCGTCGGCATCGTCGCGCGCCAAGCCGCGGAAGCCCTCGCCTTCCCCCCCCGCCTGACGCCGACGACTCGCTCGACAACCCGGATCTGGGCCCGTTCCTCCTCAAGCAGGCGCGCGAACGCCATGGTGTCCGGGGAGGGGCGGCGGCGCGGCGCGCAGCCGCTCGAGTTCGCCGAGCGCGCCGCCAGGGCGCTCGAGCGCCGCGGCGAGGGCGCCGAGCTCGAGCTCGCCATGAGCCTCCACGTCGCCGCCGCCATCCACTGCGGACTCGGCCGACACGCCGACGCCATCCCCGTCCTCGAGCGCGCCGTCGCCGTCGTCACGCCGCCGCAAGAAGGCGCCTGCTGCCGAGGGGGACTCTGAGGCCGGGGCGGCCGGCGGCGGCGACGACCAGCAGCAGCAGCAGCAGCGTGCCGAGCCCGACCATAGGGGTCGAGGAGTGGTCCCTCGCCGCCTTCTCTGCTGGATGCAGCTCGGCGACACGCACGCCATGCTTGGACGCATGGACGAGTCCATCGCCTGCTACGGCAAGGGCCTCGAGGATCCAGATTGCTGCGCTCGGCGAGCGCGATACCCGCGTCGCCGAGACCTGCAGGTGATCATCAATCATCACGCCCCCCTCGCTGCTTCTCGATCCAGATCTCGCCTCTCCCAATCCATAAGGCGCCATTTTTCCTTTTTTTCTTTACTACCTCCAATCCCCCCCCCCCCCCCCCCCCCCCCTCTCTGGCCGTTAGTCGTTACAGAAAACCGTGGATCTCGACAGAATTGGCGTTCAAAATGTTTCTTGCATGCAAACACAAACACCCAATAAATCTTACAAGGGACGAAGCATGACAATTTCCTTACTTTTCAAAACTGACTGATGAGCAGGTACCTGGCGGAAGCGCATGTGCAAGCTCTGCAGTTCGACGAGGCAGAGAAGCTGTGCCGCAAAGCCCTCGAGATCCACCGTGAACACAGCGCTCCGGCATCCCTCGAGGAGGCCTCGGACCGCCGCCTGATGGCCCTCATCCTGGACGCCAAGGGCGACTACGACGGCGCCCTCGAGCACCTCGTGCTTGCCTCCATGACCATGGTTGCCAACGGCCGTGACATCGAGGTTGCAACCATCGACGTCGCCATAGGCAACACCTACCTCGCCCTCGCCCGCTTCGACGAGGCCGTCTTCTCCTACCAGAAGGCGCTGACTGTTCTCAAATCGGCTCGCGGCGACGACCATCCTACGGTTGCGTCGGTCTACGTCCGCCTTGCTGACCTTTACCACCGGACAGGCAGGCTCCGCGAGTCTAAATCCTACTGCGAGAACGCCCTGCGTGTCTATGCCAAGCCCGCGCCTGGCGCTGCCCCTGATGAGATTGCTGGAGGCTTAATGGAGATTGCTGCCATCTATGAGGCGCTTGGCGATCTCGATGAGGCCCTAAAGCTTCTTCAGAGGGCCCTCAAGTTGCTCGAGGACTCGCCGGGGCAGTGGAGCACCGTTGCTGGCATTGAGGCACAAATGGGAGTTCTGTTCTACATGGTGGGGAGGTATGCTGATTCGAGGAACTCGTTCGAGAGTGCGGTTGCCAAGTTGAGGGCCAGTGGTGAGAGGAAGTCGGCATTTTTTGGAGTTCTGTTGAACCAGATGGGGCTAGCTTGCGTGCAGCTGTTCAAGATAGATGAGGCTGCACAGTTGTTCGAGGAGGCAAGGGCAGTTCTGGAACAGGAGTGTGGCGCTTCTCATCCTGATACTCTCGGTGTGTACAGCAACCTTGCTGCAATCTATGATGCCATGGGAAGGTACGCATCCATAACCTGTTCTTCTGCAGTTATTTTATTAAGAATCCATACTCATACCTCTGCCTGTGATGCAATTACATACTTCGAATATGTAGTACAGATAGATGGTGTGAACAACCACACATTTAGGACCTCTGTGTTATTGATATGGCCACAGCGGTATATCTATATGTGCCTCATTATTAGAACAGTAAGAACTAAGGAGTGGCTGGTGCCAAGATTTTCCTGCTATCTGAAGGGGTAAATTTGTTAAATCTAATTCTTTGCTGAATGGGTGTGTTGGTTTTGTGTTTGTTTGTGGGTTTTGGTGGTGTTGTGGGTTGAGGTCCTTTTTTAGATTATCCTGTGGAAGCTTGCTTTGATTTTAAGTAGGAAAAACTAGTACCTACTTTGGTTGATGAGTTACTTACCAGTACCAGATGATCATTTCTGGCACATGATGTCACGGTTTGTGGTCCATGGTGTAGTTGCCCACATGTTCTGTACCCAACTTTTGTATAGTTGCAGAACTAGCAAAACCGGATATATATTCAGGATAGGCCTGTGCCCATCTATTCATTCTTTCCAATCTAGAGAAGCCTGTGCCCATTTATTCATGCTTTCCGAAGTAGACATGCCTGTGCCTGTTTATTGATATTTCTGAAACTAGTTACAGAGAAATTTGCAGCAGGTCAGTGTAATTGAGGCACAGCCATGCTTGTATGTAGTTGTGGATCTTATACCTCTGAAAATAGCATAAATTACATATTAGTTATTCTTATCTGATGATCCATTTGTGTCGCATTATAGCTACTAATACGCATCTGCATACATTCCCGACTATTGATATGTTCAGAGTGGAGGATGCGATTGAGATCCTGGAGCACGTGCTGAAGGTGAGGGAAGAGAAGCTTGGCACAGCGAACCCGGACGTGGAGGACGAGAAGAAGCGGCTGGCAGAGCTCCTGAAAGAGGCAGGGCGATCACGGAACCGGAAGCAAAAGTCGCTGGAGAACCTGTTCGTGACCAACTCGCAGCGGGCGAAGAAGGAGGCCGGGAGGAGGTGGTCCAACTTTGGGTTCAGGAGCTGAGGGACAATGTCTTTGGCCGTCGTCGCCAGGTGGCGGTGGCCTTTTGTAACATAAAGGAGGAAAGGGAAAGGAAAGGAAAGTACGTGTAAAGAGGTTGCTGTAGGTTATTATCATTGTTAGGAAGGTGATGATGATTGTGTTTGCTGCTGGTGTATGTGTGGCACTGCATTACTGTTATTGTGTTGGGTTATTTTCGAGTTAAATTTGTTTTTTTCTCTCGCGATTATTATTAACTGGGTGCTGTTGTACCTTGAGAAGAGAATATTGTCTTTGTGGTGTGGACTGGTGGTGATTGGTGATTGATGACAATACCTGTGATTGTTTGTTAGTGGTGTTGAGTATCCCTGGAGGTGAAAGGCTGTCCTGGTGTGTCCTTGTGAGGTGGCACATGGCCATGCAAAATGCTGTCAGTGTAGGTGCTTATTACTGTGTTTTGTGTGGTATCAGGATCTGATCTCTTATTATTATGAGAAAAAATGCAGCACAGTTTTGCTGTCAAGTGGATATATGTGTTTGGAGCTGCGTCGGCATCGGTTGGTGATTCTTTCGCTTTTCTGATTCTGATGAAACACATCGGTTGGTGATGGGACCTATAGTACTCTTGAGCACGATGTCAGTCAGGCACGCTTTGTGTTGTGCTACCAAAAGGTGCTCGGGCGTAGTGGGCCGGTCGATTTGGTAGTCTGCCTGTCAATGCGAAGCTCCACGCTGGGCCGTATCGGCCCCCCACAATCTGAGCCCCGTTGGCCCGCTAGAGTCGCGACGACGACGATCCCACAGTATAGCAGGGTAACTTTTTTCCTTTTTCTTATTATTATTACCGCCAAAGCCTGCCTCCATCCAGTTTCAGGTTTTCACCACCAACCGTCACCCGCGCGGCGATTCAAAAAGTTCCCCACCCACAGGGTAAAAAAAACCCACGGGCCCAAACAAACCGCGGCCGGCCAACCCTCCTCGGCATACGTGCGCGCGTCACTGGCCGCTGGGCCCAACCGAAGCCGATGCTGCGGCCCACCGCCTGGAGACCTGGCCCGCGACACCCGCGCGTGTCCATGACGCGTGGGGCCCGTAGCGTCGAGCCACCTAGTTATAACCCACCGGCCCGGCCACCCCGTTTCGATTCCGTTCCCCACCTCCCTCGCCTCCGACCTCCGATTCCGCCGCCGCCGGTTCGGATGCCGCCAAAGCGAGGCCGTGGCAGAGGCCGCGGCCGCGGACGCGGACGCGGGCGCGGGCGCGGGAGGCCAAGGAAGGACCCCGTCGCCGAGGACTCCGCGCACGCAACCGAGGTATTCGACGCACCGCTTGCTAAGCTAGCTAGGTCTCCGCTTCCCCTCCTCCTCCAGCACCCGGTTCCCGCTTCGCTTCAATCGCGCTGTCTCTCTGCGTGGACGGGGAGATGAGCTAGCTCGTCCGGCTAATCTCCCCTCCCTCCCAGCAAAGCGGTGTATGCTGCTTGCTCCCTGCGCTGCGCTGCTTGCTTCCCCGCGCGGCCTGTCTCTACCTCGCTTTAGTTATTGCTACTTGTATAAGCATGGACGCGGAGGCGCGGGGGGCTCCCCGTTGGCATTGCTGCGGTCTTCGCGTCTGCGACCATTAGGCTCCTTCGATTGGGGTTCCAGCAATCCCTTTGATTTCCACCTTCCCAATGTCTTCGCTTGTCAAATTTGCCTCCCCCTTCCCCTTCAGGCTTAGCCCATCAGGTCCAGCTGTTTCTTATTTCAATGTTCTATTTGTGCAAATTTTTTCTTGCATAAAGAACCTGAGCTGGGATGCAGTGATTTGCTTTCTGCGATATGCTTATTGGTATTTTTGGTTGGCTCGGGTTTCAGGATAACGGTGAAATGAAGGGCGAGGAGGAGATGCTTCAACCACAGGATTCTACTAATGTCAGTGCTCTTTCTATCGATGTTTATCCTTTCCGTCAGCTCCAGCTGTTTCATTGCCTTTCCTTATTTGAACGTTATAGTAATATATATTTTTTTTCTTGCATACCTGAGGTCCTGAGATTTGCCTGTGCTCAACAATTATTTTATTGAAGACAGCATGCCGTGACTTGATTTCTGTGATATGCTTATTGGTTGTTTTGGCTCCGGTTTCAGGATAACGGTGAAATGAAGGGCGAGGACGAGAAGCTTCAACCACAGGATTCTACTACTGTCAGTGCTCTTTCCTTATTAAATGTTTATTTCCCTTCCCTAAAAAGGAATTAAAGACAGATCCTAAACATTCTCTATTCTCTTGAATTTCATTTTTCTCTAGAAGAATGGAGATCAAGGGAGCGAGGAAGCCCTGAGACCTGCACGGAAGCGAAAGAGGGATCCTGTTGCTGACATATCCTCTGTTCAATATGATTATACCAAGCGTCTTCGGGACAGGCCAAATGTTCCTGTGATAGTGGAGCCTAAGGTGGGAATTTTGAACAAATAGGGTCTATGTGTTTTGAGTGTAGTTATGGTCTTCTTAGTACTTTTTATTAGATGCGACTATGGAGCTTGTGCTTTGTTTTTCAAATGCTACTGAGTCCGATTGTCCGTTACACTTCCATTCGGCAGATACATGTACTCCGTGTTTTCTTGTTTCATTTGAGCTATAAATCTGACTATATGTACATGCATGACATATGTTGGTTACTGGAACTGGCAGAGTACAAAGAAGACGGATGGTACTTCAGATATGTGTCATCAGTGCCAGAGAAACGACAAAGGAAGAGTTGTGAGGTGCCAGGGCTGTAAAACTCATAGGAGGAGATACTGTGTGCCATGTATCACACGATGGTATGCCCCTTCGAAAGCACTCATGTTGTGACATTGCATTTTTTTTTTCATTTTTGCTTTCTAGATAGTTCCATGACTCTTGTGTTGTCCCTCACGCACATTATCCTTTTCGCTCACAATGTTATTGCATTTTCTTCTTCTTGTGTTGGTAATGTCCACTGCTTGTATTCATGTCATGATTTTAACAGGTATCCAAATTTATCAGAGGATGATTTCGTGAATAAGTGCCCGTTTTGTCGCAATATATGCAATTGCAAGGCTTGTCTGCGAATAAAAGTATCAAAAAAGGCAGAGGTATGTGGTCTGGTGCCTTCACTATCTTTATATTTCCAATTCAAGTCATGTTGGATTTATGCTTCACATGTTCACCTGCTCCCTATTTTTCATCAGGATGTCAACTGGAAGGTGTCCAAAGAAGATAGAATTAAATTCTCTCTGCGTACTGTGCACTTTCTGCTCCCTTGGCTGAAAGAACTCCACCAAGAGCAGATGCAAGAGAAAAGTGCTGAGGCCGCAACTAAAGGTAGTATGATTGCTATGTCAGTATTTGGATTTCTAGTTTACGTGCATGGCTGCTAGCATGCCATTCGTCATTAATATTTTTTGGTTCTTCTCTTCCTAATTTTGCTATATTAGTAGGGATTGATGCAGGCAAACTGGACATCCCTCTAGCCATTTGTGGAAAAAATGAACGGATATACTGGTCAGTGTGGCTTTACTTACAAAGCATATGCAAATTATTGGTTTTATAAGCATCTAATTCCTTGTCATATTTGTAACAGCAACAACTGCAGGACATCTATTGTTGACTTCCACAGAACCTGCAATAAATGTAACTACGATCTCTGTCTCCGATGCTGCCAGGAGCTTCGTCGAGGCCTTATTCCTTGTAATGGTGCCAAGGCTGATGGTGGAGGCAAGGAAGATTTGCAATTGGGAGTTAATCATGATGAAATTGTATGTAAAGGGCCATCTGATGGACAGAATGGCATGAATGGCATGTTGACAGATAATGTAGTTCCTGCTGACAACAGCACTTCTAGCTTGAGACAGTGGAGTGTGAATAACGATGGAACCATTCCTTGCCCACCAAATGCATTTGGTGGTTGTGGGTGTGCTCTTCTTGAACTTAAGTGCTTGTTTGAAGAGAAGTTTATTGCTGAATTACTGGAGAAAGCCAATTCAGCAGTCAATAATGGAACAAAGGTGAAGGTGGAAGGATCAAAATGTTCCTGCTTCACTGAATCCGGTGACATGGATGATGGTATATCGCGGAAATCAGCTTGCAGGGAGAATTCCTGTGATAACTACATATATTGCCCAACCGCTACAGATGTCCAAAATGGAAGTTTAGATCATTTCCAGGAGCACTGGTTGAAGGGTGAACCTGTAATTGTTCGTGATACACTTGCGTTGACTTCTGGATTAAGCTGGGAACCGATGGTTATGTGGCGTGCCTTACGAGAGAAGAGAGACAAAGTTGAGAGGCTCTCAGTTCTTGCTCTTGAATGCTTGGGTTGGTGCGAGGTTTGTAATATTCTCGTGACTGTTGTTGTTAGCTGGAAATGATACGACTTTCCGAAATGAAACTTCTAAAACTAATGTTTCTTTCATGTACTCTGAATGCAGGTTGACGTAAATATTCATATGTTTTTTACGGGGTATTCACGTGGGCTTGTTGGTCCAGACGATTTGCCCCTGTTACTTAAGCTTAAAGATTGGCCACCACATCGTTCTTTTGAGGAGCGGCTGCCTAGACATGGTGCAGAGTTTATGTCTGCGTTGCCATTTCGCGATTACACAGATCCTAATTGTGGCCCTCTTAATCTGGCAGTAAAGCTCCCTGAGGGTGTTAATAAGCCAGACCTTGGTCCAAAGACTTATATTGCATATGGTGTTTCCAAAGAGTTGGAAATTGGTGATTCTGTCACCAAGCTTCACTGTGATATGTCTGATGCGGTAAATATACAGTTTTGCGTATTCTTCTTGGCTTTGATATGCAACTCAACAGTAAAGACTTGCCTTCTTAAGGACTTAACAACACTTGAATTTTACAGAGCTATAACACTAGTTTAGGTAGTAACTCCTTGAAGTCCTGAATTTGGTGGTGTTGTAGCTGCATCTATTACTGTAATGGCTTAATGCCAGTTATAATGGGTGGCAGTGTTGGCTGACCATAGTTCTGGAAAATCTAGAAACAATGTCTCAGTTATCAAGAATATATATCTGCCAGCTTAATGTTCCTGGTTTCATTTCTGTTCATTGGTGCTTCTTTTTATATTATTCTTTTATTTTTTGGTTAAGTTTCATCTGTTGCATGGCACTTTCTAATTCCTAACTGGTCAATATCATCACGCATAATTTTTATTTTCTATATTTATATTCTTGAACAGGTCAACATCCTCACACATACTGATGAAATAAAACTCAAAGCAAAAAGGATTGCAGCAGTGGAAAAGAAGAAGCGTTGTTTAGAAATGAAGAGTCTTTCTACCAAGGAAGAGGGAAATGTGCCCGAGGAGGGAAATAAGCCTGGACTAATTACCGTCGCTCCTGAGTCAGAAGATGAAGCCCCATCTGTAGATGGAAACCAAGCAGAGGGTGGTGCATTGTGGGATATTTTCCGACGGGAAGATGTGAGCAAACTGCATGATTATCTAATGAAGCATGCAGATGAGTTTAGGCATTGCAACTTTGAGCCAGTGAAGCAGGTAACCAGTACTAGTTATTTGGCCACAGAAGTATGTTGTACCATCCTGCATCCAGTTTCATGTTGAAGAGCTCTCCCTTTTGGCAGGTTACTCATCCTATACATGATCAGTGTTTTTATCTAACAAATGAGCACAAGAGAAAGCTGAAGGAAGAATATGGTTAGTGAAGAACCTTTATATCTTTTTAAACTTGAACTTCTCCCTAGTGATATTTCCTGGTTTTCATGCTACTTTTGCAGGAGTTGAGCCTTGGACATTTGAACAGAAGCTAGGTGAGGCAGTATTTATCCCAGCAGGATGTCCCCACCAAGTTAGGAATTTGAAGGTATAACATGATAGGACATAGAAACAGCTGTCCATCCCCACTGCCATCAGTGACATGCTCCTTAATCAAATTAGCTGCTAATTAGTGGCACCTTTTTATTGGGCAGTCTTGCATAAAGGTTGCACTTGACTTTGTTTCTCCGGAAAATGTGCGAGAGTGCATCAGGTTAACAGAAGAATTCCGTCTGCTTCCGAAGTGGCATAGGGTGAATGAAGATAAACTAGAGGTCCGTCACTCACTCTGTCCATACTCCTGTAACATTTTCTAATTCTTTTTATGATCGTAAATGAAGTATTCTTGTGTATGTTATGTTGATTTTTGTCTGCCTCAGCTTCAGCTTCTATATCCTCTCTATTTGGGCATTTATTTTTCTGGACTTATTAATCTAGATATTTAAATTTAAATTGTGTCTTGTCGATCTGAAATGCCAGGTTAAGAAGATAGCTCTTCATGCACTCAATCAAGCTATTAAAGATATCACTGATGAATCATCTAATAGCAATGACAGGTTTGTTGCGACAACTCTTTCCCCCCAACTGTTTATATTTCATTGTGATTACATAAATAGTGCATGCATAATCATCAATGTTTGATTATGGTGAGACCCCATCTATCAACATTTTTCTAGCAATCCCTATTTTAGCACAAACTTTTGGATGGTTGCTCAACTAGGACTAATTTGCTGCCTGCCTTTTTTTTTTAAAAAAAAAAAGTTGCCTGCACATACTTTTTAAGTTGCATTACCTGGACATAGAGTGGTTTCTCCTTTTCTCATAATGTTCTTTGGATTATTAGCAGTTGATACCACTGTAATAAATATCATATTACTAAGTGGTTTCTTGATCTTGCGCAGCAGCCCAAATAACGAACTCAAATATGAGCCTAGCTCAAGTGAGTCAGCGGAAATAGAGCAAGGAGAGTGACCAGCGCAAGGCATGCCGACCTGATTGAGAATTATATGGCTTCATATTTATGTACGTGGATAATGCTTTTGTATGGCTGGTGGTTTGGCCATTACTCTGACAACAAACTGATAGATAATATTACAAACGGATAAATATCCTAATCTGGCCGGGGTGCCCGGCCAGCTCTATAGCTATTGTGTGAACAGTAGTTCCCTATTTGGCACCTATATATGGCACCCTGCCCCTTGCAAGCTTGAATCTCTCTATTTGAGATACACTTGAATGCCCATCCCTAAATTTATACTGCTGTTCAATTTCAGCCTCTTTCTGTCGGTTGTGCGGTCCAAGTTCTTTTGCCACATTGACAAAATTTACCCCTAACCATTTGGCCTTCTCCCAATATTGCCCGAACCATCAGTGCAGACCTCTGAACAAGCCTCCCCAAACCCTAGATTAGGCGGCTTTGGCGATGGAGGCGAACACCACGACTGGCGAAGACGATGGCGCTTCTATGGTGGGCCTCACAACTGGGTGGAGGCATATGGTCACCTAGGGTGGCCTCAGCTGGCGGCACATGAGGCTGATCGTGTGGTGACCCGAGGCGAGGCCAGCCGCAACATCCTTATTGCTGTCGTCACAGGAGGGTGGAGGCATGCTTGCCCATGGTGGCCTCACTCGGTGGCACTTGGGGGCGATCATGTGGTGGCATGGTCCGACCTCGCCCCGCGGCATGAGGGCATTGATGTGCCACTACACAAGGTCAGTTGTGGGTGACGGCTCAAAGTCTTGCTAACTCGGCGACACAAGCCTGAGCTAGGCTTGGGCGATGGCTTAAGGCCTGCTCGACCGAAGATGGAGGTGTGGTTTGTGGCCGGACGGTGGCCTTAACTTGAGGCACATGTCCAGCCGCATGTGGTGGCGCAGCGGCATGGTCACCCCGAGGCCTCGGGTTGGCCTCTCCTAGCAATGGTGCATGCACAACAACAAAAGCATCATGAATGGCTTAAGGGTGAGTTGAGCATATTTATTTTTCTTGTTTTGTCTACCTACCTTAGTTTTTCTAGCTATGTAATTTTTGCTTGGCATCTAGATATACATTATGTCTAGATAGATAATAAAAATGTTTGTATCTAGAAAAATTAGAACGACTTACAATTTGGAATGAAAGGAGTAACTTAATGTTGTCCAGACATAGATCAGATTCTAGAGATAATGCCCAGAGGGTAGCTTGGCCATAGGCCGCTTGGATTGAATTGGCAAAAGTGATTACAAACTTAGCACTAGGGTTGGTGGTCTGCCCCTGCTTATATGCAGTGGGATCAGCCAACCACTACAGCATATTCCTAGCTCAAAAGTAAATGCTAAACTTGGCTATCAAGCCATCCAAAAACATCGAGACAATGAACAGTAAACTGCAGATAAGATACAAGTACTAGGCTTAACCAACACTTAACTTACAATTTGGAATGAAAGAAGTACTTAGAGAATAACCGCCAAAGAAGAGGGTAAGGACCACCAAATCAGCTTGAAGTCCCATTGTGCCTTTCGAGGATGAAGGATAAAGTACCAGCAACATCTTTTCCACTTAGATTTCGATTTCGCATTTTTTTCTCATGATTATTTGAAAAGCAAACTACAAGCTTGTGGTGAATTTTAATTACCCTCTTTGTCACTACAGCCAAAAAATCTTAGGAAGTACAACTAAGAAAAAAGGGAAAAAAACACTTGTTTGGAGCATAAAAATAGTACTCTCTATATTAAATTATAAGATGTTTTGGCTTTTCTACACATAGTGTATATCTAAGTAATTAGCAAAAACTCTAGAAAAAACGTCTCTAAAATTATAGGCTGTTTTAGCTTTTCTAGGTACATGGTTTTTTCATATGATGGTTGTTTCTATTAAATCTAATTTTTTTTGCTGCCGTATATACACGTGTAGGTCAAGAACTGGTTCAAATTAGTCTATTTCCATTGAGTTTTACAATCATAGAGCAAACACCTGCCCGTGTGATGGAGGACAAAAGGAGGATGCAATGAGCACAAGGAGTAAAAGAAGGCTTGAGTGATTCTCATATGCTTAATGTTTTGTCCTAATGGATGTTGACTTGATGTGTATGTGAACCTGGATGAATATCTGAACTTAAATGTGTGTACACCTCATGTGTTTGTGAAGTGGCTAACCAGCTAGTCATGAATTGTATTCCCTAGGCCAGTCTCATTGAGGATTTTAATGTCTTGTTTTTCAATGTTTAGTTATTGGAAACAGTGTAGAAAAGTTTTATTCTCATAAAATTTATTTTATCTTATGAAATCTTTATCATCTATTTCTTCATTTGTACTATGTCATGTTAGTTTATTTAATACCTATGAAACACATAAAAAATGAAGAAAAATGTCTCTTTATCCAAGACTTCAAGTTATTATAAACAGTGTAAACAGGTTGGTTTTGGTCAAATATTGAAAATATAAATGATGAATAACTTCTAAATTGTTGAGTTTGAAAATACGAAAACAAAATAAATAAATTTGTCTTCAAATACATTTTTATAAAAGTATGCGTATATCACTTTCCAATAAATGTTTTTTTACAGAAATATGAAGTTAAGTCATGCTTTGTAGGCCATGTTATTGTTGTAAACAACAACTTTTATAAGTATGGAGGGAGTATCTCTTCATTTAGATATGTCATGTTATTTTATCAGCCCTATCACTAAGTCTTGGAAAAAGAGACTTTTTCATTTTCCTTCGGTTCGGTAGCTCTAGAGCTTGAATGCGACGATTAAATATTGATGTGAGCTCGTTTTTAAACAACATTTTCGTAGGGTTGTTTTTTTTTTTTTTTTTTTTTTTTGCGGTGACAACCTTTTCATAGTTTTTGAGAATATTGACATAACAATGCCTAGAAGCATTTGAGGAGGTCATTGGAGAGTGATGTGTGGAGGTAGAGAAGACTAGCAAAGACGTCGTCCGAGACCAAAGTGAAAAACCCAATTCAATTCGAGTTTAAGTATGCCCTGGCCTATAGAACCAAAATGGTCGTCCTAGACCAAAGTGAAAACTGAGTTCAATTCGAGTTTGAGTATGCCCTGGCCTCTAGGACCAAACAGTCGTCCTAGATGCATATAGACTTTTTTTGACGATCCATATATGCATGGAAAGATAATTCCATAAGATAACCAATGATTTTCGTTTTGCTTCCAACGCAGTCAATAGGAATCGTCAAGCAAGTCAACATCAAGAATCTTATAGGATGTTGTGTCACTGTCTCTTTGTCCGTTGGACCGTTTATCGTCTTAGAGCCCATTAAAGGGATACGTCTAGGGGGTATGGCACCTCAAACAATTTATATTGAGTCTTCATCGCCATGTTAAGTTTTGGATTTTGCTTGAGATCAATGTCTTCGAACGGTTGCAATCATCGTTGTGAAACCCAAACTCTAGATCTTGATACTATATATGCATATGATCACTTCAATTTAGTTGCTTCTTTCGAGTTCTTGCCTGTGTTCTTTGTCGTAGGGAGGGATTAGCCTTTTCGGCGAGATCAACCAGATTGTGACACGGCTGATAACTAGAGAAGTCATAGTGCTAAGGTTGCTGGGCTCTAGTCTTTTTATCTGAAGCCGGATCGGTGTGTCGCATTTCAACAAAATGAGAGTTATCTCCACCCGACGGAAGATCGTATGTTGTGGTTCACAAAGCCTTGTCTTGGGGGTGGGGCGGTTGAGTGACCGCGCTCTAGGCCGCTGAAACGAGGGGACAATGGTGATGCCTTGAGCGCCATGTACCTCTTTGGAGGCGTCGTTTTTGAACCCATGCTTCCAGCCGACGGTGCCAGATTCTGGGCATAAGCAACGATAACATCCATGGTGGTAGCTTTAGGCATCACATCATTTCTGAAGGTGTCGCTAAAGAATCTTATGGCTGGTCGCTTGTTTCTAGTGTGGTCACCGACATCCATGGCTCATCCGTTTCGCCGGCTTCTAGTGGATTCTCTCGTTGTTCTTGTATGTGCCTACCGCTTGCAATGGCCTATCTTGCAGTATTTGACCTTGTTGTCATCATTTTGTTTGCATGCAAATGCTTTGCCGCTATCGCTCTCTCCATAGTGGATGCTTGCCCGTCATTGGTTTCTTGGATGCTCTGACAGATGCTGACAAATATGTCATGGTCATTCCCCTACGGATGCTTTGCTTCAGTGGGTGTTGACTCTTTGCTCTCCTCTCTGGCACATATGCTGTCGAGAGTGTGCTGGTCTACTTGTCGGATACTTGGTCACCGAGGTCTTTGGCGGATGATTTGCAGCCGTTGCTGCCGATTGCTTGCCTCTTTTCTCTAGGTGGATACTTTGCCGCTAGAACATCAAGTCTGTATGCAACCATTGTGTTGTGTTGCATGCTCAGTTGGTAGGTTCTAAGTGTTGGGTGTTGATGGCGGCTACTCTTTTTCCCTCTTCTTTTCTTGTTTATTAAGTTGTTTTCCAAATTACTCACCACTATCTTGGTGATTTGTAATATATACCGTGAGGACTCTCTCGTAGCTGTATCATGTAATTCTCTCTTCTTTTTAATGAAAAACAAAACAATGACCCAGCACTAAAACTCATCAATTGGAGCCGCCTGTGCCGCGATGTGTGAACGAAGTATTGGTGTCTTGCATTTCTAAAACTCCGGGACTGTGTTGTGATTCGTCAATTTCCTTTCTTCCGCCGCCAGCCGAATCCAGGAGGCGTGACTCCGTACAGGGCTAATGCAAGTGCCATAGTACTCACAAGTCACAAGTTGAGTACTCAGGGCATTTTCGATACTTATGGTTAATGTGGTTAGATACTGGTTGGAGCTAAAATTAGTCTAGCTAACAACTAATTGAAGACTTATCTAAAAAATTAGTCATCTATTAGGCCTCATGTTTGAATACACTAAAGCTAATTTAGATTATTATTTAGTAGCTAGCTAACAATGAGACCTTGTATCCAAACAAAGCTCTTATACCGAGTCTCATGAGTCACTACAAGTTGCGAAAGGTTGTTTGACTTGGCACGTTTTTCACTAAGAGGAAAAAAGTTTGAGAGACATACCTATACAAAGGATTATATATGTTCGGCAATCGAGTAGCATCCAAGTTGCGAAAGGTTGTTTGACTTGGCACGTTTTTCACTAAGAGGAAAAAAGTTTGAGAGACATACCTATACAAAGGATTATATATGTTCGGCAATCGAGTAGCATCCGGGCGATTCAACCCAACACAACCACATCCCTACTCATTTCAGCGTCGCTTGCCATGCCAAAGCATGTTGTACTCGGTTGGGCACCTGCAACTAGTGAAACTAGTCCATTGTCTTTATCAAGCCGTCGAGTAATTGGCGTCTCTTGAGCCACGACGTGTGAACTAATGTCATGACGTCTCACATTTCTATGACTTCGACTGCGTTGTGATTCACCGGCAGCTGACTCCACGAGACGTGACTCCGTATATAAGGCTAAAGCAAGTGTCATAGTTTCATTAGTGCTCACGGGTCTAGTACTTACACTGAGTCTCATGAATCACTATAAGTTGCAGTGCTCTGAATAAGGGTTTCTGATAGCAAGACACTGTACCATGGTTTTTAATTCGGCTCTAGGCCCACACAACTTAGGATTGGGCCTAGTTCATTTGGATCTTGGGTGAAGGTGTGGCTTTCGGACGAAGGCCCTCTGCCTAGACTTTGGCTTTGGCTGGCAATGGTGTTGTCTTTGGCGGCACTTACTTGTTGGAGGCATTGTCGTGAGGCTCTTTCTCATTTAGGAGTTTTGGTTGAAAAACATTGATTCTTGTTTCGCGTTTGTCACATCGGTGGATGTCGTTTCCCTCCCTGTAGGATTCGCCACTGAATTAAATTATCCTCCTTTCCCAGCTGTAAAGCTTGTTAATTTCTTGCACCATGCAGGGTGGCGTTTGACGTCCATTGCTTTGATGGTTCCACTAGCGCTTGTCTTTGTCGTGGTGATTGTCCTGGTGTCATCTCCTTCATGAGGTTGTATTTTTCTCTTTTTTAAATTTTTGTACTATATTTCTTTCCCTATTAATATATATTAGGCTTGCTCTTGTCGTTCGCCACTGCAGCCTTCTTTTATAGTTGCTGGGTCGTCGTCGCTTATATTATGCGTGTTTTTTTTTTTTTTTTGACAGGTGCGTGTGTGTTTTTGTGTCAGTCATTTTCACTGCTTGTAACTTTCTATCTTATGGCAGGGCAGACGATTGCTGAAGCACATGTATAGTAGTACTCGTTTTAAATTACGAATCATTTTGATTTTTTAGGTAAAATTTGCTGTGTATTTAAATATGTGCTTGATCAAAACAAAAGACATAACAAAATGGATACGCTAATAAAGTCAATCAAATCAACTTATAAGTTAAAACGGAGGGAGTAGCTTTTGTTGTATACTATATAACAAAAGCAGATATCTTTCGTTTGTTCGTGTCGCCGTGCTCTCGTGCTTCCTAGGTGCTCTGCTCCAACGTGCTCTGTTGTTCTGCATCCTTTTGTTATGTTCCGGTCTTTGGTTCTTATTGTCGTACTATTCGGTGTTGTTCAACCTCGCAGGCTGCCTCTACGGCCCCAACTTCTTCGGATTCCTCCACTTTCCTGTTTATACCGTACGCGTGCCGGACATCCTAGCCGTACCGGCTACGTCGCCAGCGTGGTTGGTGTGTTTACTCTCTCCGTTCTTTCTCTGCTCTGTATCTGCACTGATCCATGCTCATTGTGCTCATCTTATTTTACCTCTACTGTATATGACGGCTGTGTGCTGCCAAAATTTGCGCCGTCCCTGCTCCGGTGCCGCGGCGCTGTCCTTGCCTTGTGCCAACAAGGTTGGTCTCCTAAATCTCGATTGGAATCTGGATATGTACGTAAACACGTTCTCCACTTCCCATCTCTCTTCTCTCCGTTGCCGACTTGCTGTGTGCCAACTAATTTGTTTGATTTTGTTGTGTGCTTATGGAATCCAAATCCCGCAGCTTGGCTCCCACAGTCGCATTGCCCTTCGTAGGAGTACTCTACCAACATGCCGACTACCAGCAGAGGTGAGGTCCTCTCCTACCCACCGCCAGTAACCATGGTTTCCATCCTTATGCACAGTACAAACTCAAATCAAATGCATTATCAGACGAGAGGATGGACGGTACAGACTCAGATGCATTATCAGGCGAGGGGTATACAGGATAATAAACTCCATGTATCTTCTGTGAACCATAATACAACGGACGCGTTCATTGCTATATCGCTTATGATGTTTGAGATGTTGCTGAGTACCATGTCATCCTAGGTTTCATGCAACCGCATGTTTAAATTGCATACGGTCTTTAATCCCTATTAATATCTTCACTTATTGTATTATCTTTTATATGGTCTATCCCAGAGATACTCCCGGGCAACGTCGTCAGTGGAGCCTCTGCAAGTGTGTCCATTGTGAGGGCCAGCGCACCAGGTCTTGGATGCCGGATGCAGGTCTCTTCTTTCTCCTCTTTTGCTTTCAGTTTACTTTGCTTTTCCACCATGTTCATTTGCAGCGTTGTGTACATAGCTTGCAAGTAGCACAAGTTTTGTTGTGGATGTATCCTATACATCCATCTGAAATTCTGAATCTTGGTCAGTGCCTTTTTACATGTCAACACAGACTATCTGATCGCAGTTTGTCATGTTTGTTTGTTACAGTAGTGTTGACCTTGTGAATGTTCGATCCCTTGTGGAGTTTCCATCCTTCTGTGTTACAAAGTGTATGGTATAGGATCCTACAGATCTATAGCAAAATATCAATGTGTGATGAGATTTTCTGAGTTTGTGATTCAGCTACGACAATTAAACCTTCCATGGCACTCTTAATTAAAGTCACATCACTATTACCATAATTTTCTCTTCAAATACTTCAGCTTATTGATATATGTTTTGCAGCTAGCATCTGCAGATTTGTTTAGGAAACTATTGAGTGCCTACATACCTTTTTATGTATTGAACATAACGCACCATAATGTTCCTCTGTTCTTCTATAATTCATGTAGTATATTCCTGCTTCTTCGTTTCAAATTTTGGTTTTGTTGTTTCTTTTACGACAGTGCCATGAATATTTTCAACTTTAATCAGATCTACTAAGAAGGTAGTATCCCATTTATTCAAGGTCCATATGGCTGCATATATAATTCCGGGCAGCTCCAGACTACGAAAGCCAACCTTGAGTGTTCCTTCTGACATCCTCTCCACTAGATTTTACAGCCACTCAGAGCTATCAGTTGTTTGACTCATCTGCACATACTGCCTCCATCAAACACAGGTACAAGTGTGCTCTCCTACCCTCCTCTCTTCGATGGTGCAAATAGTGATTCAAATGAAGATCATACAATTGTCCTCCACCATGAATCAAATTTTTTGATTTGGATATATTGGTGTCATTGATACCTCCTATCCAGAGGAATTTGGACATGACATCTGTGGGTTTGACAGAATATGTCTATCATGGATGTGTTCCGCCATGAAGTCTGTTCTCTATTAGTTTTCTTTCTTTCAATTTATTCACGTGCTGCAAATAATATGACTAAATGAGGATGCGTGTGAAATAGGTTGACGTCGCTATTAAAACAGACTGATGTTGCTTGATCACAAATATGAACATTAATTTGTTTTGAGGTTCCTGTTATTACCTAATATTATCCACTTCATATCCTATTCAAGAAGTCAAGAGTTGTGGTTCCTGTTTTTCCACATTTTCAGATAGGACTGCTACATACCATTTTGTCTTGCTTTATTATGAACCCTGCCACCTTGAATCTGTATGGTCAATCAGGCAATACAACACAACAAGGTTTCATATCTCAGTCATGCAGTTCCAAACTTCATGGGGCACTGACATACAATATGCTTAGCAGTGCCGGCGTATTCTTATTCTACAAAATGTTTGTCAATTTATGTACATATTACCTATTTTCAGAATGAATACACTATTTCCAAAAGACAATCCACTGTATTTTGCAAAATGTTTAGTGTTGGTTTAACTACACTTTGTCATTCAGTATAGTTTAATTTTTATTAGGTCATATGATAGCTTCCTGCATATTTATTCATAGCGTGCCCGTGCGTTGCTACAGGACAACTAATATTTTGTATTAAAATATACGGATCACAAGATATGATAACAAAACTGTAACAGTTAAATACCAACGTTAACGTGATATTTAATTAAAAAACAAATTTTGTGAAATTAACATAGTCACGGAGAGCACGGCGTCACATGCTACTGTATAGACCTTTCCGTAATGCTGCTAAGATAATGTTTTAGACTGATAGGAAGAAATCTTCAATATCTATTTATTTCGTGCGCCAATAAATCCTATAAAAAGCATCCATGAAGTAAACTAAATAAAAAACATCAATTAAAAAGCAGAAACTATGAATATGCATATCAAAATAACATCAATTAAATATGTCCATAAAGGCAGAGGTTATGAATAGCCATATCAAACTAACCTCTATTAAATAGATATTAATCCATAGACTATTGAAAGAGCATACCAGTTCGATGTAACATAAGCATAGTTGCTTGCTCCTAGCATACAATCGGCACCCACAAAACACAACCTCAATATGGCGGCAGGTGTGATTAGTGGCTTGCTGACAGTGTCTGCCTTCACCGAACGTCTTCTGTTTTATCCTTCAGCACAGCGTTCTTCAACCTCTCCTCCACGAAATCAGTTTCAAGAGCTTGTTCAGGAGCTCAAGAATGGCCAGAGCCTGAACGCATCCATGAAGTTGCTCTGAACCCCTGAGATCCAATGAAGTCGGGCAGGTGCAACTTGATCTCCAACCATGAGGCAACTGTAGAAAACACAAGCAAAAAAGCAGCATTATTCAAATATAGAATTTCTTGGTTTCTGCATAAGGTCACCAAAAAAAATCAAAAAAAAATTGAAAACTGAGAATGTTACATACTATTAAATGCAATAGGTCAAGAGCACATGTTCTAACATACTACAGAATTACTCTTTGGCTAGGGGCCTAGGAGTACTTCACTTCGCAAGTGCATCATTTTTTTAAAACCTAATCTACCTGCATTTATATATGAAGTACAGTGCTGCTCCTTAGATCTTCTTATATGAATTATGTAATGCTAGCTAACTGATCTTGGTAATTTGAGTGGAGATGACAGTGGCACATGCATATACTTAAATAAAACAGCTCCACTTTTGAACTAATTGTGATTTAATCTTTTGTCCATTTCCTCTTAAATATTGAGGATAAACAAATTACACGAGTGTCAACTGTACAAACAAACATAGACTACCAGTTTGTATGGACTTAAATACAAGATACTTAGCTTATCATAAATATAGAAAATTTAATTAACTAATGAATTACTGAATCATTTCCATCAACAAAGTAGGAAACTCACCTCCTAGTATTCAACATCAAGGGCGAAACAATATGCACAGCTGTATGTGACAGCTTGTAATCATCAGTCAAAGCCCCTAGTAATCTGAATTGCTCAATGATTCCAAAATAGCAGTCATGTAGTAGATTCTAAAAAAAAAAAAAACCCCTCAGCCAGGAAAAAACATAAAGCTAGCACCAGCAGTAGACCATCCTCTCTATTAATTTCTCCACCAAAAGGGCAACAATAACCAGCAATTCCTTCTTCCAAATACACCAATTTTTTAGCAATACAACTGTCTCAGATTTTAATGCTCCATTGGACACAAAAAGGAAAAAACAGATGTTTTGCTACCTCTATGGCATTTTGCCAAACATTCTGCACAACAGCTTGGCATACTCTTTCACTTCTGGGGAACTGGGCAACATGTCTGGAAAGGTTAGGGGGGAGGCATCCCTACACAGAATTAAGGGCATGATCAAATCCACAACCGCAAGGGGCAGTAGCAGCTGCAGGTTCAAGACAAATCGATTATTACGTTCAGCACCTCTGTGATGTAATGGCAGATGTGGTTGAAGGACAGAAGGAGAACGTTTGTGCCTGCCAAACCCTTAAAGAAATTTCACCTCTAATTCCAGGCTTCCAGTTAAACAAAAGCCAATATTGTTGTATAAAACTTTTGAATAACATAATAGACCACATTAAGCACCTCCTTGCTGTCTATCATATAGCCATACATGTTGCTTCTTGCTATCTCTCATAACAAATATCATGAGCTAAAGATAACATAAAATCAAATATTTAGTTACCTAACTGATTATCACAGGATACTTCTGCTTCTAGTTCATGTGTGATGTACAATGTGTTATCATAGACATACATGACACATCAGGTAGTGCTAATTTTCCTTCCAAAAAAGAACTAACAGGTTGTAATGCAGTAGGTTTTCTGAGCTTTTTGTACAGTTTCCCCTCTTTTTATACATAATAAAAAACACGATATTAGTGGAAACCCTTACTGTATATAGCATTCTAGCTGCAGCCCATGATTTTGGAGATTGTAACTATTAAGTAATAACAAGTAAATTGCCACAACATTCGCCCAACTCCATTCTAAAACAATCAAGCCTTGCTCTTGTATTAACCTAATTAGGAAAAAAATCATAAAATCGTTTAAGGAACCATAATTCATTAAAAAGGTGTAAGATCTGATTAAACGCCTTTTTAGAATACAAAGTTAAGGAAAAATAATCAAGTAATCATGTGAATCATGGGACAATGTTGTGGGACATACCTTCCATGCTACAATCATTGAGCCATGGGACATACCTTCCATGCTATAATCACTTGAAGGATATTTTGAGAAACAAATTCTGCTCAGAGAACAAAGGAAGCACGGCAGCCTGACCTCCCTTTTTGCACTTCAAGAACAAAAATCTACTATGAAACACTCCAATAACAACAAGCAGGAATCGTCCCCATCTATGAGTTTGGGTGCTCGGTTTCACACAGCAGGAAGGGAAGAGAAGGAATTAGCACACCTGGTGGTGCTCCTCGCAGGACGGGAGGAGATAGAAGTGCGAAAGGAGCCCAGGATTTGGCAGGCAGCACAGCAGGACTGATGAAGACACGAGCCTGATCGGGAGGAGGGGCGCTCAGCTGCCCCGGCGGCTTTCGCTATCTTGGGTCTTCATCGTCGGTGAAGGGCCCGATGAAGTTCGGGCAACGCGGATGCGAGCGAGCTGAATACGGGTGGAGGACGCGCGCGCGCCCTGCCAGCATCTGCTGCCGCCCGCCCCGACTTCCGCTGTCAAGAGCAACTTGGGCACTTGTCTACGGCAAGATGGCGGCGGGGCTCAACATGGGCGCAAGGGGCCGCCGGGATGCTGCGCCGCTGGGATGTCGCACGGCCTCTGCCGTCGGGATGCCGGCCTCGAGGCGTGCGTAGGCGGCGTTGGGCGGCAGCGGCGTCGCTGGCAGGCGTGATTGACGGCGTGAGAGCCGAGAGGAAGGAGCGCGCACGGAAGGGAGGATCGCAGGAAGTCACTGGATTTTTTTTAGCCGGGTGAAACCGTCGGGTAGACGGATAGTTGAAGAGATAGAGATGCATATGGCATCTTTATATGTTCAGATATGCTACCTGTAACTATTTTTATGTTGTTGTTTTATGTTAAGAAAACTTTACCTTCGCAATTATATGAAGTAGAGGCTCTCACTTATTTTGCCATTCAATCTAACCAGCAGATCAGCTAATGTGATTACCACCGGTCACCATGTTCCACAACAGCAGACCACCCCTTTGTGTTATCTTTAACGCGTGCCTACCGGCCATCTGACCCTCACTATTGCAGATAGGTTGGTTTAGATCACGGCCACCTGTGTCTCCTCTATCATTCAGCTATTTCTTTAGGTTTATATAAATAGGTATAGTTTGGTCAAACCGATTACACATTGATCACAGGTTAACCTTAATTACTGATTTATCGTACTATTAACCTCCAAAATTCCCCTTGACGTGCAGGTTCTATTTGTTTCTCAACTTGTGGATCTACACAGGGGCGGATCCAGCAGGGGGGCTGCCGGGGCTCAAGCCCCCCCTACTGCTAGTGAGCCCATGGAGCCCCTCCTAACACTTTTCACCATTGTGGCCTTGAGGAGAAAAAGCTGCATGCATGAATTATGTCTAGAGGTTAAAGAAAGAGCTCTAGTTATTCACACCACTAAGACAAGCTTGTATGTTTAGCCCCTCCTATTATATTATCCTGGATCCGTCACTGGATCTACATGCTAAATTTGTGATCAACTTCACTTGTTCATGTTTAGCTGCAACTGCAACCATCATCATCCCAATTTTGCATATGGTCATGTTTTTTCATTAGCTCACATACTGTTATACTCACCTTTGCTACATGCAGGAATCCAATTGCTACCTTTTTGTCAATATAGCAGGTCATAGAATCTAAAAGCCTTTGTATTTGCTTGATAAGATAAGAAAGTTTTTGTACACCCTCTTTGCTCTCTGATTTCCGTCCACATTTTTCCACCCTGGGATGCGTCGTTCAGAGCCGGCGCGGCGGTAGCGCGCCCGGCATGCTAGTATTTTGTATACGCGTGGTGGAGCGGAGAAGCGACGGCCGTGACGGCGACGCCGGCGCAGACAATAATGGACACATATCTTGTTCTTCATACAGTACATGTATGAGAAAATATGTACGAGCTGAGAGTGGCCGGCAGAGGACGATGGGTCGTCGTTTTCGCAGTCTGGTTTTCAGATTGGTGCTGAGGCATGTACTTATATCTCATCTCATCTATCAATTCCATTCAGTTCCCATCCATCGGGTCTTGGTAAAAAACGTGTACGTAGTGAAGAACGGATTAAAGCAAGGACAGTCGTCACTCAGCAGGCAGGCAGCCAAAACGAGTAGCTGTATACTTGCTACTCTCGTCGACACGGCAGGCAGGCTGAGTCGTCGTCGCTCGCATGATGTGTATCCACTTACATATATACGCGCAGCCATTCAATTTATAGTACTTCATTTGTTCTTAACATACTAAATGTACTTATATTTCTCCTCCATTGCAATTTACAAAATTCACTCAGCTGAGGTACACACGTTGACAAAGTACGTAGTGCGTCCAGTCGAGTGCGGTGCATTCCAACTTTTTTTTTTCCATCGCCCTTTTTCACCGTCCGGTACTCCTACTCCTCCCATGGCTTTCGCGCTGACGACTACAAATCCAAACCGAGGGGTCTGCTGCTGCTACGTCACGACTTTGTCCACGACACTGGGGAAGGGGCGTGATTGGTGAAAGTGAAACCAATTAAACCAAGTCATGCACCCTTGTCCAGGTCAGCGCGTTTACCTTTGCCGTATACTAAGACTTACAGCAAGTGAAGAATAGATCAGATCGAGATTAGTCTTGGATTATCTCTCTTTTTTTACTGGTCCAGTCGCTGTGTGATGCTCCAGCTAGTTTATTTTGATGAAATACTTGCGTGCGATCCACATTCTCGATCGGATGGGGAAAAAAGGGGACACATGTATATGACCATTACACCAGTCTCAAAGAGGTTTCAAGAGTGGTTTCATGCACATTAAATGAGGTGCCATATCGACTAAAAAGGAATCTTTGCATGAAACTGGGAGGAGAGAGAAGGAATTCGTGTCGTGGCGATGAAATGAGTCGGCGATGTTTCCAATGCCTGGGAAACGGCGTGAAACTAGCGTTGAGGCGTTCAGGCGTTTCATCCGTGATTGAAGCTCGCAGGAGCACGACCGCCTCTGCCGCGGGTCGCCGGGGCATAGACGTGGGTTCACTGGGGCGCAGCGGCAGCCGCTCGGCCGCCTCCGCCGCGGGTTGTCGGGGTGGACGCGGGGTCGCCGGGGCCCAACAGCTTGGCCGCCTCTGCCGCAGGCCGCCGGGGCGCGGACGTAGGTTCGCCGGGGCACAGCCACTCGGCTGCCTCCGCCGCGGGCCGTCAGGGCGCGGACGCGGGGTCGCCGGGGCGCCACTCGGCCGCCTCCGCCGCGGGCCGCCGGGGCGCGGACGCGCGGGGTCACCGGCGCGCAGCCGCTCGGCCGCCTCTGCCGCGGGCTGCCGGGGAGCGGACGCGCGGGGTCGTCGGGGCGCAGGCGCAGGCGCTCGGCCGCCTCTGCCGCGAGCTCCGTCGACCGTGCGTGCGACGGGAACAGGGCGCGGGCTCGCGGGGGAGCTCCTTCGGCCATGCGCTGTATGGGGATGGGGCGCGGCCTCACGGGCGAGCACCGCCGACCGAGCGAGCTCCGCCGGCCGTGGCTGCCAGTTCCCTACGAGGCCATGGCGAGAGGAGCAGGGTGTGACTTGTGCGCGCTCGACGGGAAAGAGGGAAGAAGTGAGGAAAGTGGGCCTACGAAAGAGGAAAATCATCATTGAAACTGTGCCATCAAACTATGCACTGAGAACCTCATGTCATATAAAAGTTTAATGGATTGGAAACTGAGAAGGTAAAATTAGCCATTGAGACTGGCCTTAGTATATACAGGATCCTGAGTTAAGCCTTGGCTAACCTGCAAGAGATTTGGTGACGAATTAAGTGTACATCTTTTCTGCCCTCTTACGTCTTAGCTTAAATTCGCCGAGTCAATTACAGGCTGCTTGAGCTTAAGTAGTGATCAGGCGGATGGTTTTTACCATGCGGATGCATGGTTTCTATATATGCAAGTGGAGGTTCGAATTGTGAATGCAGGCTGCTAGCTGCTACATATTTCCATTGCATCACGTGCGTGTGTCATATATAGTGAGTACTACACTGCACAGCAAAGGGGATTTGGTTCCATATTTTCGTCAAGTGAGATGTACATGTACTGGCTCTTGCAATGCTGTAAGACACGGCTGGATGGATGATGGATGGGGCACTGCCCGTTGTTTCTTTCTTTTATATCGTACCACAAGAGGCAGGTCTAACCTGACCAAACACTAAAGAGTAAGTAGAACAGGACAAAAGGGCCCTACCGATACCTACAATGCAATTGCAATGCATGCGTTCTCTCCTCAAGAGGCTGTTCGGGCATAGCTCCGGCTTGTAAAATAAATTCTCCTAGTTGTTGAAAAGGATGAAATAAATTCTCTTTATTATTTCCTTTTTCCACCTTATCACCACACATGGCAAATGGGCTGAGTCACGCATGCCACAGGGTGGCTTTCCCTATCTTTCTCTACCCTTCTATCTTTACTACGTACATACGTGTCATGTGTTGTCTCTTTTTCTCTGCCCAGCGCCGCCGTCCCATCCATAACCCATCCTTGCACGACCACACCTCCAATTCAGCAATCTCACCTGCCATGTTTTGTTTTCACTCATGCCGCTATTTTCCCGCTCCGGCACAACCATCTCCTGACCTAGACTACCCCTGACCTATTTTGTGTCGTTGTTTTCCCGCACCGTGTCGCCAATCCATGGCCGTCATCGCCTACCCCTGACTACCACAGATGTGTCCTGGAGCAAACCAGATATCGTCCGCCTGAAGAAGCTAGTATTTTCGGCTCCAGCACTCCCCTCGAAACAATTTTCGGAACCTCACCGGTGGAGCGATGTGGTCCAGAGATGTTTATAGTTTCCGCACACGGAAGGCGGCTAGTATTTTCGGCTCACGCACTCCTTTCAGTACGATTTTCAGAACCACACCAATGGAGCGCCGTGTTCTGAGATGTTTAGTTGCCGCACAAACACTCGAGTTCTTCTCCGTCCATCATCAGATAGATCAATATTGATCCAGATGCCATAGCCCATAGTCTGCGCTGTTCTATTGCTTTGGCTTTGCCCGATTGGGGGTGTCCTCTCCTTTTCTCCTCCCCTCCCCTGTTCTTCGCTGTCGTGCACCCAAAACAGAAAATCAAAACCGGGATGTCACACTCACACATTGAAAAAAAAAAAAACCATCACGTGTATAAGAAAGCATATATAGGTGTCCTAATGAGTTAAGTTGGTGCGCGCTGCTTCTTGCACGCAAGTAGGCAGGCTCCATTTTATTTCATAATCCATTTGCAGAGTCTTGGGAGCCAGCTAAGAGCGTGAAACAGCAGCTAGATAGCTCTTCTGTGCTTTTTTAGGTCAGCTGGCACTGTGCAGGTACTCCTACATAAGACTAGTATAATAATATATGGTATAAATAATACAGTGACACATTAGCTAGCTGTAGACACATTATATTTTCACTTCGGATGGGGACATCGATGTTTATTTGACTATTATTACATTCATTTCGCGCAAACATTGTTTTCTAGCCGTCGCTTATATATTCAGTATATAAAATGATACACGCGTTAGCTGTATATTATGTACAAATCAAGCCGGCCGCTTCAATGTTGGCGGCAAATATTTGGTCCTTTCTTTAATGAAAGAGAAGTAAAGTAAAAAAAGGATATACACACCGAAGTATGAAATCGAGTAAAAAGAAAATATAACCAATGCATCTAATGAATGACACATACAATGATCCCATGGGGGCTAACTCTTCCGGTCTTCCTCGTTTCGTCGTTATTTTTTCTTTTCCTCTTACTCCTCTCTTAGACTATCTCTAACAACAACACCCAAAATACAATACCCATTTCACGTTTGGGTTGTGCCACAGTGAATAGCTTTAATACCCATTTTGAATCTTCTACAACAACAACACCTAAATGAGAATCTCTCTACAAATGAGTTTCGAGGAGAGAAGAGACTCAAATCTGGGTTGTGTCTCTTATGAGACCCAAAATAGGTCTCTGATATGGGTATTCTATTGGAGACTGAAACAGTACAGTTGAAGACCCATTTTGGATATGGGTCTCCATATGCATGCCCTTGTTGGAGATAGTCTTACGTTCCTCCATGTCTTTTCATTTTGACCGAGAATTCCTTCATCGCTTTAGGGAATATGTAATTCTCGGCCTTGTTGACACTTCTTAGCGGAACCACCAGAGACATGGTGTTAGGCTATCTATGATAACGGCGCCAGAAATGCCTGGGGTATTTCTTATGTCTATTGGATAATTCCGCAAGCGCACAGAATATACCGCTGTAGCACTTCACCCGGGAGTATTTCAAGGTATCGTTATTTATTTTATCCCAAACAAAAACGATTGCTAGAAATATTAATAGAAAGAGATCCTTAAATCTATCTCAACTTAGCACAACTAGTGCAGAGAGGGTAATCGAAGTATGATAGGAAGGTGATGATTCAAAGATAACAAATAAAATACTAAAAGATAACTAGTGTAGTGCAGTTAGGTGGGAGGACAACGAGTGAGAAAGATTCCTGTGATTCAAACTCTACTCCTATGATCTATCCTATCAAATGGACGAAGTACACTAAGATTGTTACCTTACTTCCGGTGTGTAGGGGATAGGCGAGACAGTAGGGGATGTAACCTCTACCCGAAGCGGCTATTCTCTTATGGGAGCCTACTTTTTAAGAACTTACCTAAAACACGTGGAGGGATACTAAGGCTAGACAGGGCTGTCACCACCTGCTAGCACCCATAAACAATCCGTGCGACAAGCGGCATTCAAAGGCAAGATCTAGTCTAAGCACCACGCTTACACTAAGCCTTACTACTCTAGCAGTGATCAAGGCAACTAGAGCACCCTATGATAGGCGATGAACTACACACGTGAGCTGGTTACAGGATCACAATCTAATGCAAACCGACCAAGTAATATGATAACTCACAACAATACTATTAAAATAATGCACTAAGTAATGACTCAGTGAAGTAAAACAAGAATAATATATTAAAGTAGATAAGTCTTACAGAAAGAGAAAGATACAAGAGTTATACCAGACTCTTTAGCAGACGACTCCGGTCACCCCGAGCGCAGCTCAACTCAACTCTAACTCCCACATTAGACTACAACAACTACTACTAAAGGTGGAACTACACTACTTCTTCACTTGTATCTTGAATGAATCATGCCTTGAGAGGGTGGACGCAGCCTCTATTTATAGGGGGAGATGGAGGGGTGCCACGTCAGCGATCCGTGTGCCTTTCCACCTTGGCCCTTGGATAAACCGTTATTGAAACCGACTTGAATGGACGGCAGTGATGAAATGAGCACATGAGAGGCATGCAGGAAGGCGGTGGAGACCAACCGACCTGGCTGGGCACCAGGGGGGTTCGGCCGACCCCCTATGGCAGGTGGGCCCAGCCAGGGTCTTCTAGAAGGAGTCCCCACCTGTCATGGAGTGCAGCATTGGCCTGGTGGACCCCATCCATGGTTCGGCCGAACCATGCATGGCCCCACCTCAAGCTCTTATCTCTTCCATTTGATGTTGTAAGCATAGTGTTGGAATGTGGTGGCCTGGGGCAACCAAACATGGTTCGGCCGAACCACATAAGTGGCCCCTAGCTACTCACTTTTGCACTGTTTTTGTCTTCCCTGTATTCACAAGCTTAAGAGTACAAGTGGAACTAGTTATTGATAAAAATATGTTCATGTTATGTTGATCTTCCTTGAATCCGAGGCCTGTTGACGATGTTTGAGTGTGGATTTTTATGGTATATCCACCGTCAACAAGATCCTCCAAGCTTAACCTTTGCTCGTCCCGAGCAAATAATTAAACTTAGCCTCGGTGGATCAGGAGTTGCTACAATGTTCATATTTCAATAATACCATGTGCACAACAAAATACTTCTCTTTTGAATGGAAAAATTGGCTATAAAAATTCACTCATTTTACCTTAGTCCTTTATGGGGCTAATGACTTTTACTTTGCCTTAGGTGGTTGAGAGACAGAACAGTTTAACATGAGCACTACTTTTCTCATTCTTTGCAAGTTTCATACTGGAGGTTTTAGCAATGTTTTACAAAAGATAATTTAATGTTCCTCATATGGTTCTCTCATGTCTCTCAAATGGTGTATGATTCCTTACCAAGGCACAAAGTAAATGTTGCCTTCTCTTTATCATCCTACTAAAAATGGCTTATGTGGAGCTTAAGGTAGGAATGGAAAGATATAGCATACTTACTTTGCATGTATTGTAAAGTCAAAGCTTGGATCCAAAGAGAGAAGTTGTAACAATCCTAAAATCCACACAACCTAAAAATCCCAACCAATTAAAATTTTTCATTTATTTAATGTGAAAACCTATTTTTCTTGTGCAAGCATATAGGTTTCATTATGAATTTGTAAATAAAGGAGTATAGTTTGCATTTTAATTCCATTCACATAGAATAATAGCTTATGCATCACATTTGGGATTTATTGCAATTTATGTTTGTATTTACTCAATATTTAAAATGGGTAATATATGTATTTACACCCTTAAGTGAAAATAGAAAAAGAAAATAAAATAAAAAGGGAGAGAGAGCAAGGCTAGCCATTCGGCCCAGCCGGCCTGCTAAACCAGCCCAAACTCCCCCGCAGCCGCTGACCGCCCGGCCCCGCCTGTCAGCCGCTCTCGCTACTGTTCTTCTTCTCACCTCGCGAAAGACGGTGGCCGACAAAGTCACGCAAATGGCGTGACCGACAGCGCCACGCATGGCAGAGCCCTAACCCCGCTGTCCCTCGCCTGTCCCCTGCCTTGCTCGCCAAGAAGCCGCGCGCACTGGGAAACCCTAGCTCGGGAGCACCGATGGTCTCCACATGCCCCCTTCGCCGCTAATCATCGTCCGCCGCCACGCCATGCCCTGGCCGTCTATAAAAGGAGTCGCCCCGAAGCCCTAGACCTCGTCCCACTCGCCGCCGCCGCGCTGCGGCACAACCACTACACCACACCGCACAATAGAGGGAGAGGGAGAAGGGAGAAGGGCGGAGCAGAGGAGGAGAAGCTGCCGGAGCGCCGCCGCCGCGGAGCACGCCGGAGCCGGACACGGAGGAGAAGCCCGAGCTGCGGACGAGGAGCGGCACGGCACTGCGATCACTCTGCACAGCGTCACCTCGTCACTGCACCGCCATCCTTACCTCACCAGCCCCACGGTGAGCCACCGAGCACCTCATCCAACCTCGCCGTGCTACGGTCATGGCGCTCGGCATCACGAGCGTGTAGGCCGCGGGCTGTTTCTGGCCCCTGAACACTTCGCACAACACGCGCACAAGACCGGCCATCAAACCACTGGACATCAGCTATGGACGTCAGGCCACTTCCGACGGGCATCGCCGTCACATGTGCTCGGAGCACCGCCACCTCGACGGCGTTCTCGCGCGCACAAGCCGTGAAACCGCCGACGCGACCCGCTAGCGTGACCACCAACTCACCGACCACCTCGGACAAGCTTAGTTGCGGAAGATCAAACCTCCATAGCCCAGAACACCGAGAGGTGCATTCTCGGGGAAACGTGATCGCCGCCGACACGTTCCGCCTCGCCTAAAATCCGTTTCGAGTACCCCCGATCGCCTCGCGCTGCGGAGAAAGGCCGACGAGGTTCGCCAAATCTACCTCGGCACCGCCGCGTAGATAGCCGAGCCCCGAATCATGTCTGTCGCCTTGGCTACGTGCGCCTCCACCTCGTCGGAGAACCGCCGTATGCCGTGGGAGAGAAGGAGGCCCATGACATCATTTCACTAATGACAGCCAACCCTCGGGAGGGCGGCACCCTCGGCGCCCAAAATTCTGATTCGCCCGAGCCTCCCCGGGAGAGCGGCACCCTCGGCGCACCAAATCTCCGATTCGCCCGAGCCCCCCCGGGAGAGTTCGGGAGAGCGGCACCCTCGGCGCCCAAAATTCCGATTCGCCCGAGCCTCCCCGGAAAAGCTCGGGAGAGCGACACCCTCGGCGCCCAAATGTCCGATTCGCCCGAGCCTCCCCGGGAGAGCTCGGGAGAGCGGCACCCTCGGCGCCCTGAATCTCCGATTCGCCGAGCTACGCCGAGCCCCGCCGAGCTACGCCGAGCTACACCGAGCTCGCCCGACCACCGCCGAGCTACGCCGACGCCCCCCGACCTCTGAGAACCACCCCCGACCACCGTCTAGCTCTCCCGACCACTGCCGAGCTACGCTGACGCCCCCCGACCAACGTCGAGCTCGCCCGACCACCGCCGAGCTACGCCGACGCCCCCCGACCAACGTCGAGCTCGCCCAACCAACCGCCGAGCTACGCCGACGCCGGCGACTTTCTGGGAACCAGCATCGAACACCTGGTGGGCGACCATCAGGTCTGTGTTCTGATGAGGCGCCACATGCCGCACTACTGGACCCGCGCGCCACGTGGACCAATCCCGAGCTACCCCTGATTAATCGACCATTTTCCATTTTCAGAAAATAGGATAATCTTCGGAAATTCATAACTTATTCATACGATGTCCAAAAATTGCACACCATATATCAAAATTCTCAGAAAAATGAGATCTACAATCTAAGACTATGTTTGTGTGCATTTGGCTCTTTATTTTATTAGATTTTTCTAAAATACTCTATAGGAGTCGCTGACGCGACTATTTCGTGTTCGATTTCAGAGCCGGAGGAGGATCTCACTAAGGAAGACGACCACGAGTACCTTCAGGAGCTAGGAGACGACTACGAAGGTGCCACGTCCCACTAAATCCTTAGATCCTATTTACGCATTGCAAATGACATTGTTGTTATTGCTTTATGATTATGTATGGATTGGTTGCATGGTAGTATATTTGAATTCCCTGCCTTGATAAGACTTTACCTTGCTGTCCGCTGCTAGGTTAGCTGCTGCTTAATTTACTGTTACTCTTCCACTACTTACTACTTGCTATATGCTATGTGGTGAAATTGGGACGGTGTATAACTGATTATAACCACTGGGAGAGAGTGCTGCGTGCGTCTTGGGTGCGTAGTAAGGGTTGATGTCGACCAAGTGGGATGTGAGACAAGCCCGTGGGGCAAGTCGTGCCGGGGGTGCAACCTGGGCATCCCCAAGCGAGATACCTGTGGCGGGTAAAGTTGTTGAGGAGGTTCCGGGTGGGATAGCCTTGGTGGTTTGAAGCCCGTGGACGGAGGTGCTGTGATGGTACGGGGAGAGTATCCCCTAAGTGAAGATGCCTGCTTGGTCAAACCTATGACGGACTAGTTTCAGGTTCATGGGAATCCTTTTCTACTCACTCGCTTCTGATGGGCGGGAGACGGCTGGACTACTTGGTAGGACGGTGCCACTACTGCTAGGTTGAGAGGTGATAAGGGTGGGCGGAGACGGTCGATGGGTTCCCGTTTCGTTCTAGATGCGCAGTACCACTGGATGGGCCCGGTACTGTGTCTCCCAGTCTCAGCATAACGGTGTAGGATCCGGAATATCCCAGGGCTGAGTGGTAGGGTGGCATCGACCTAGGCAAGCAAGCACCCGGAATTCTGCCTAGGTGTTTGCGCAACACCTATGATGGCTAATCTTGTGGGTAGTGAAACCTCTGCAGAGTGTACGGTTGATCGATCGATACATATGCCAACTCGTTGGCTATGGACCTTTCCTGTGAAGCTTCTACTAGTGTAGTGAGTGTTCTCTTCTCCCCCTGGATGACATTTTTCTGGCAGTGTACCCGTTGTGGTAGCGTGCCACTGAGATAGGCCCGAGAGGGAGTTCGGCCTGTCGAATGAGAGTGGGGTGTGGGTATGTGAGATGTGGTGATGGGAAAAGGGATGATGGTGTAATTGGAGATAAAACTTGACTAATTAAACATTGATTACAGCTGCATAGGAAACCTCAGCCTATAGGTCTGCTTGTAAAGCCTTGCATCCACTTTCCACAAAGCAAATGCTGCATAGGTGGGCTCCGTGGCCAGTACAAAACGTACTGATAAATTTGCTGTCAGGTGACGAGAATGAGTACGACTTCGAGGAAGATGATGGCGAGAAATAGGGTCACGTGCTACACTCAAGTTGGCCGTGAAGGATGAAACGTTTCCGCATCTTCTAAAGCTTCTCTGAATGTTGATTCCGCTAGTGTGACGATGTAATAAATGTTTATGTAAGACTTAGTTACCGTTGTATGGATCCTGGTGTCAACTGAGATATGGGTAATTTCATGGATTGTCCTAAGCAATCTGTTGAATTACAATTCGAGCCTGTGGATTTCCCTTCGCGGGAATCGAGGTCATTTCAGAAGTGTTATGCCCTTAGATCAAGATGTGCAAGTGTGTGGAAAATATTATAATGCTCCTCTATTTGGAATTATATATCTCTCTAATGAATTTTAGAGACATGGCTATCAGTTTTTCTTTTTTTATTCATGAGCCAAGACTTGCTCATATATTTTTCTTTTCTTTTCTATGGACTCTCTTGTGTCCATCTTTCTTTCTTTTTATTTTGCATAGCCTTTCGTCTCTTCTACCATAATAACTAAGAGAGATATTTTATGACTTTAACACATGGAGCATTTATTTAGTGGAAATGAAAGGCATGTGGTTGCGTACTTTCAGTGTAGAAGCAGCATATATGTATGTGGTGTGTACGTGATCTTGATCTTAGGGGCATGATAAGACTCTCAATAAGGGTCAACAAGACTTGACAACACTCAATACAAAGCAAATAGCTTATGTGAAAGGTTTTAAACATATGTAGCATATATGGCTGTGGTAGGAATTTATCACCATTGAGGAACAATAAGATTTTGATTGTTAAGAAATAAATATCCAGTAATCGTGCTTGCTTAGAATAATATTATAGCATCTCTTGTTTTACCATATCATGTCTCACAACAACTTAGACTTAGTTCTACTACTTAGCATCCATAAAGTTTTCAGGTTCATGATGATTTTAAATGAGCCAAGTGATCCATACTCAAAGAAATACTATGTTGTAAACTAGGCATTAAAGAAATATTGACAGAGCAACTATTCATCATTTCCAATGAGAAAGATTAACATACATGAACAGAAAATATTTTTGGTGTTTTTAGTTTATTAAATGCATTAAATAAAGAACAATATAAAATACTGAGATAGAATACTTACCTTGGTGGGGGAGAGAATCTCCCCCAAGCTTGCACTTTTGCAGTTATCTCACTGAGGTGGGCGTGGCGGATATGGTGGTGGATCGTGAGGAGGAAATTGTGGTGGATATGGTCGCGAGAACTGCTGTGGGTGCTGTGGAATATATGGAGGTGGAGGTATGTTGTGATGTGCATAGAGAGCAGCCCACTGTCTGCCAGTCTGCTCTTAAAAATTTTGGAGCTGCTGCTGGGTTTGTGTAGTGATGTTGTGAATGGCCTCATGGCCAGCCCGTAGCACACCAAACTGATGTGTTAGCAACTCCATGTCATGTCGATGGCTTCGCGTCCTTGCATCCTGCATAGATGAGTAAGAAAATCTGGCACTTTGTGCCCCTGACCGGCGCCCTCCTCTAGAGTTGGAGGCTTGCATGGCATTTGAACTGCCTGCATAGGTGCTGTCGTCTTCTTCAGATGATTCATTACTCTGTGCAGCACGCGTTCTTGCACGGGTAGCAGGACCTGAAAAACTCCATCGACCGCCTACTCCTGCAATGTTAGGCACTAAAGGGTGGCCCCCATATAGTTTAAATTCTGGCCATGGCAAAGTGAGTCTTGCATCGTTATTATGGAATTTAAATTCTATTGTTCCTTGGGGACCACCGGCAATAATATGAGCTTTTATTAAATATTCCTCACCCAGAATGGTTCTATGTGTAGGTATGTAATCATTAAATTCATTTAGCAGTTCAAGGTAGCTATACATTTTTGTGATGATGGATGTGAAATCAAATGATCCACATCTTGATGGTGCAGAAATCCAATGCTCTACCATGGCTTTTACAGGTGATACTCGGATTTTATATACCATGGCATACATTATTCTTAAATCAATTTCTCTAATAGGTCTCACATCATCCCGGGGAAACAAAGTGATTCCTAGCCATCTATGCAAAAAGCGCAGTGTGGGGTTGCAAATATGACTAGTACGTGGTTTCTCCATTCTATTTTCACTAGTAATGTCATGCCAAAATTCAAGTTTATTGAACCTACGAGTAGCAGATTCTAAATTTGAGGTGCAGCTCATGAAGCCTAACCAAGCACTAAACTGGTCCTAAGTAAGATCATAGGTTTGATTAAACAGGCGAAAATAGATGTTGTCTCTAGTTGCTTTTACTGTGCACATAAATTCTAAGGTGAAACTCTTGCTACTTTGGTACACAGAAAAATCCCAGAATTCACCCCATCCTATTGCACCAAAAACATCGAAGAACTCCTCATACATACCTGTGCGTTGGAGGAGTCCTAAATCAATTACCTTGGTGTGTTCAAAGTTGCGGTTGCGGATGGAGTTGAGGACGAGAAGTTCTTGCGGAGTGACCCAAATGCCTGTTTCTTGGTCTTGTGTTCTAACAGGTTCTTCCTCTTCTTCGGATTCTTCATGATCATGAGGAGGTTGTTCAACGTTTTCCGTGTTGTTGGTTGGCTCAGTTGCTTCAGACAAATATTCATCCTGTGACCCTGAGAGTCGTATCTCAGTGTCATGGGAGGATGATCGTCGCGATGAACTCCCGCTCAATGCTGAGCACATTTTCTTTGCTGCGGCCTTGAATGGGTTCTTCATATTTGCACAAAATAAAGACACGAACCAAATTTTGGATGATGGGGTTAGCTTAATTGAACCTTCTTACCGGATGATTACCTTCGTTGACTCCCTCGGATGATGAACACTTGAAGAACAAAGATGAGAGAAGAATATTTTTTGGTTTTTATTTTTGTAAAGGAAAGAGCCTTGTTGGGAGGTGAGAGAGAGTTTAGAGTGTCGAATTGGTCTGCTGGTGGTTTTGGTTGGAAGAATGAGCTTACGAGCATGGGAATTAAATGGAGAAGGAAGTGAGGGTGCAGGGGGCACTGGTCTAGTTCGGCCGACCCCTCCTCTGCCTCATTTCGTGCACAAAATTGCAAGAATCTAGGACACGTTGAAGTGGACGAAGGCTGGAGTGATGGGTGGCCTATTGATGGGTCCGCCGAACCATCAATCTCCTCCAAATTTCAGGCATCTTGTTGCTTTGTGAACAAAGTAGAAGCTAGAGCAAGTGGGTGTGGTCATGTGCCTTCCTATGGGTCGGCCGAACCCCTCCACTCTCTAATTGCTATGTGCCAAACAAAGGAGTCTAGGGTGGTCACTTCTTGCCTGGTGGAGTTTCCATCTCCTTTGGATGCTTGCTCATGGAGTCCTTTCTTGGAGTGAGTGATGAATGGAACAAAGAGCCAAAGGAGGGGTCAAGACATGACCATGGCTAGTGGAAGCTTGCTCATGAGATGCTTCACGGGATAGCTCGAGTGATTGCCATGCTTGATTTCTTTGATTAGCAAAGGTTATTTTGATCAAGCTTTGCATGAGTGGAATTAAGGAGGGAGAGAATGGACTTTGTCAAGACAAAATTCTGCTCTCGGCTCACTCATGGTTGTTGTGCACTTTTCTTGTCAGCATTTTAATAAAGCATGAGATGAGAGAGAGAGAGAAGGATCTAGTGCCCAGAGTGTGAGTTGACAGATCTATGTCTTGCAGCACTCTATAGGGCAACTCACATGAGGTTTGAGTAGAGCAAATTAGCACTAAAACATGTGAGAGCACAGAAGAGTGATTGAGTTAAAAATCTAAGGTTGCCTTACTAGCTCACTTAAATGATCAAATTTACATGTAATATTTTAAAGTGTTGTCGTGCATGGGACATATCAGAGCATGGCATGGATTGATTTGGACAAAATATGACAGGTGGGTGGCACCATGATGGGGTTCGGCCGACCCCACCATGGGCCCCACCTGATGTCAACTTACTTAGCAGGTCAAATAATTAATTATTTAATATTGAATCTTAATTATTGATCGACAGAACAAGGGTAGGAGATAAATGCTAAAATAAATTAAGCAAAGGAAGTAAACTTTAATTAAATATTAGTGTACTTACCTTAATGGAAGAGTTGATCCTTCAAGTCCTTGGAGTACAACCATCTCCTTGGGCTAGTGTAGAAATTTTCTTTGGAGATGTTGTCGGTTGTACCACCTTTCTCTTCCATATTTGCTTGCTTTTTGCTCGCAGTTGTGATTTGGGCTTCTTCAGGTCTTTCACAATAGCAAAGGCATGTAATTCCCGTAGCATGATCAATGAGCACTGCTCAACCTTTGGTTGGAATTTGAATGTCTCCAGGGTCCCATTGATGGTGAATTGAATTTCTCCAGCTCCAACATCAATATGTGCATTGGCGGTGCTGAGGAACGGTCTCCCCAAGATGAGTGGAGTCTTCTCATCTACTTTCATGTCCAAGACCACGAAGTCCACGGGGACAAAAAATCCGCGTATCTTGACGGGATGTTTTCCGCTATCCCCGCCGGGTAACGGACCGATTGATCCACCAGCTGTAAACGTATTGATGTAGGGGACAAGATAGTATGATTGAGTTTGTCGAACACTACCTTTGGCATGACGCTGACGCTTGCTCCCAAGTCGCATAGCGCATGCTCAAAGTATTGTGTCCCAATGGAGCAGTCAATGGTGGGACACCCAGGGTCCTTCTTCTTGGTTGGCAGTTGGTTCGATATGGCCGCGCTGCATTCCTCCGTCAATTTGACAATTTTCATTGTGGGCAGCGGGCGCTTATTGTTGAGGATGTCTCTTAGGTACTTGGCGTAGGTTGGTACCTGCATTGCGTCAAGTAATGGAATATTCACATAAAGATGACGAATTACCTCGATGAATTTCCCGAATTGTTCATCGGTGGTTTGCTTCCTTGTTCTAGGGAAAGGTAATAGGACGTTGGTGTCATAATATTCGTGCGGGGCTGTCTTTCCTTGAAACTTGATGTTGTCATCAGGCGCTGTCAATTCTTCTTCTTCTTCATCATCTTCCTTGTCTTTTCTTGCAACATTCCCTGCCATGTTAGGATGTGGTGGATCGCGAGTGGACTTACCTCCCCTCGTGATCACCGCATTGACATTTGGAGTATTGCAAGTATTTTTAGGAGATGAAGTAGTAGCAACAAGATGAGCTAATTGAGATTCTAACATTTTATTAAAACTCATTTATTCTTTAACAGAAGAAGCGAGAGCATCCATTTTACAATTTAATGTTTCACGGGTCTTGTCATTTTCTATCAACTTTTTATTCATGCTTTCATTTATTTTAGCTTGATTCATAACAAGATCTATTAATGATAATTGATTATCAAAATTTGCCTTACCTTGAAACTTGGAGTTCGACGCCCATCTTCCTTATTGAGGATATTTTGAATTGTTGTTGATGGCGTCTATCTTCTCAGGATTTAATTTGGAATATGATACACTACATACCTGATTCCATTGATGCTTGGAAGCATAGTATCGAATGGCCTCTCGGTCTTTCTTGAAGTTAGCATGTTCTTCCAACCTTCTCAAGAGGAGATCCATCTTCTCAGATATTGCATCTACTTCATGGATGGTATGTGTGTTCTTCTTCTTGGATTGGAGTCGATCTTCATTCCACCCTTAATTTGTCACCATCTTTTCTATCAGATTTTTGGTTTGTGTGACATTAAGTGAAGTGAATGCTCCTCTAGCAGCGGCATCAAGGTGACTACGAGCTATTGGGGTTAGCCCATGGTAGAAACCTTGAATCAGGAGCCATTCTTGGATTTCATGGTGAGGACATTTCCAAATGTATTCCTAGAGACGTTCCCATGCTCCGGGAATTGTCTCATCCAATTGCTGTGTAAAGCCTGAGATCTTTCCTCGAAGAGCGGTGGTTTTGCCCATCGGGAAGAACTTCTTGAGGAATGCATTGGCACAGCTTGTCCAATTGCCAATGTCTTCAGGATAAGCGTAGAACCATTGTTTTGCCTTTCCGATCAAGGAGAACGAAAAAAGGCGAAGACAGATGGCGTCCACTTTGACTCCTTTTATGGCAATGGTGCCACACAATTCTAGGAAATTCTGGAGATGTGCATTTTGCATCCTCATGGGGCTTTCCGCTGAATGGGTTGGCTTGCACCATGTTGATAAGAGATGGCTTGAGCTCAAAAGTGGCATCCCCCAAGCTAAGCTGCGGACCGGTGGCGACATTGTCGGCCGACGGTGCAGAGTGCTCGAAGATGGTCTTTTGGGCCATAGCTCCCTTAGGTGACAGTGCTAAGCCTCCTTCCTTGAGTGGTTCCAATACCAAATCGGACCTCCGATCGGCGACTGAACGGTGTCGAGAACTCCTGGTGGAAGTCTCTAGATTTTCTATTGCTGTGGCTTGAAACTGAAATCCACTCATGTATGCCTTGCTTCACGATAAAGAGAAGCAGAGGCAAGGGTAAGCCCTACTACAACTAATTGATACTAATTTGATGATAGGTTTCGGATTCGATCTTATTAAAATTTCTAGGCTACGCTTTCCCTGGCAACGGTGCCAGAAATGCTTGTTGACACTTTTTAGCGCAACCACCAGAGACAGGGTGTTAAGCTATCTCTGATAACGGCGCCAGAAATGCCTGGGGGTATTTCTTATGTCTATTGGATAATTTCGCAAGCGCACAGAATATACCGCTGTAGCACTTCACCCGGGAGTATTCCAAGGTATCGTTATTTATTTTATCCCAAGGGAAAGCGATTGCTAGAAATATTAATAGAAAGAGATCCTTTAATCTATCTCAACTTAGTACAACTAGTGCAGAGGGGGTAATCGAAGTATGATAGGAAGGTGATGATTCAAAGATAACAAATGAAATACTAAAAGATAACTAGTGTAGTGGAGCTAGGTGGGAGGACAACGAGTGAGAAAGGTTCCTGTGATTCAAACTCTACTCCTGTGATCTATCCTATCAAATGGACGAAATACACTAAGATTGCTACCTTACTTCCGGTATGTAGGGGATAGGCGAGACAGTAGGGGATATAACCTCTACCCAAAGCGGCTATTCTCTTATGGGGGCCTACCTTTTAAGAACTTGCCTAAAACACGTGGAGGGATACTAAGGCTAGACATGGCTGTCACCACTTGCTAGCACCCACAAACAATCCGTGCGACAAGCGGCATTCAAAGGCAAGATCTAGTCTAGGCACCATGCTTACACTAAGCCTTACTACTCTAGCAGTGATCAAGGCAACTAGAGCACCCCATGATAGGCGATGAACTACACACGTGAGCTGGTTACAGGATCATAATCTAATGCAAACCGACTAAGTAATATGATAACTCACAACAATATTATTAAAGTAATGCACTAAGTAAGGACTCAGTGAAGTAACACAAGAATAATATATTAAAGTACATAAGTCTTACAGAAAGAGAAAGATACAAGAGCTATACCAGACTCTCCAGCAGACGACTCCGGAGACCCCGAGCGCAGCTTGACTCAACTCTAACTCCCACATTAGACTACAACTACTACTAAAGGTGGAATTACACTACTTCTTCACTTGTATCTTGAATGAATCATGCCTTGAGAGGGTGGATGCAGCCTCTATTTATAGGGGGGAGATGGAGGGGTGCCACGTCAGCGATCCGTGTGCCTTTCCACCTTGGCCCTTGGATAAACCATCATTGAAACCGACTTGAATGGACGGCAGTGATGAAATGAGCACGTGGGAGGCATGCAGGAAGGCGGTGGAGACCAACCGACCTGGCTGGGCACCAGGGGGGTTCGGCTGACCCCCTATGGCAGGTGGGCCCAGCCAGGGTCTTCTAGAAGGAGTCCCCACCTGTCATGGAGTGCAGCATTGGCCTGGTGGACCCCATCCATGGTTCGGCCGAACCATGCATGGCCCCACCTCAAGCTCTTATCTCTTCCATTTGATGTTGTAAGCATAGTGTTGGAATGTGGTGGCCTGGGGCAACCAAACATGGTTCGGCCGAACCACATAAGTGGCCCTAGCTACTCACTTTTGCACTATTTTGGTCTTCCCTGCATTCACAAGCTTAAGAGTATAAGTGGAACTAGTTATTGATAAAAATATATTCATGTTATGTTGATCTTCCTTGAATCCGAGGCTTGTTGACGGTGTTTGAGTGTGGATTTTTATGGTATATCCACCGTTAACAGGCCTACACAACAATTTGATTCTACTTATTAAATTTGTCCCAATGTATAAGATTAACTCATGATTTATAAGTGGGACCCATAAAAATAAAAAGGTTAACCAATCTCTTCCTTTGTCCAACCGGTCAGCCTCCTCCTCTCCCATGGTCACCTCTTCTTTCTCCTCATTTGGATGGCATCCTCCTTGCCCTTCTCTCCATGGGCGCCCTGTGGGTCGATGAGGATACCTATGGCTCATGTTGTCAATAGGAAGACTATGAAGTTAGACAACTTTTGCTTTTAGGTTATCATAATTTGAGTTATGTCACAACGGTGACATAATCATGCAAACATAGAATTCTTTTTCGAATCCTGTCGGGAAGCTACCGTGATTGTTCACGAGCATAAACATGTTACGGAGAGGCAGCCTAGCTAAGAGCTCTCTTGCAACGTGTTCAAAGTTGTAACTTTGTTCTGCATATTTTTGTTATCACATACGTTTTATACAGTGCAGTTCGAGAGAAAGCAACTACTTTAAGATGATATGCAACTTTGAAGGCAATTTTTATTTCTATGTATCACCGACTTCGTTCTAATTTTCAGGTGTTACAAGGAATGGAGGTTTATTGAGACAAAGGTTGTGCCCCACACCGTACCCTCAAATGTTGTTAAAAAAAGGTTTAATTTCGCCCCTTGTGACTACAAATCTAAGAACATATTGGTTTAGTCAATTCTTAGCTCCACCTAGCAAATTACACATATAGTAGCATTTTGAGTTTAATCGAGTTTATAAAAGAATAAACATTTATATTATCAAATAATATCATTAGATGCGTCGTGAAACGTATTTTTGTAATGCACATATCTGATATCATAAATATTGCTACTTTTTTCTAAATTAATTGGACAAATTTTAGATATATTGCATCATTTCCAAAATGGAGGCAATATATTTCTTGCCAAGATCCAGCATTGCCCGTATTATCTATCACAAAGAAAGAAAGAAAAGATAAGACATGGATATAGTAACAATTACAGGTAATATGAGTTCATGTCCAATCCAATATATAGGAAAACAAAAGAGAAAGACATGGTCCATTGCGCCATGGAGGAAACAAGAGGAGGGAGGCGAGCCGAGTCAGCATAGGAGAGTAGACGTAGACGGAGCGGGAGGCAACCAAGTCAGCCGCCTCCCTCCCTCCCTCTTCCCCAACGAACCAGTCCACGCCGCCCCCCGCGTCTCCTCCCTCCTCTCACTGACACGTGGCGCCCAACCCTCCTTGGACCCACGCGTCAGCCGCCCAGAGGCCGAGGGGAATGGGACCCCACCACCGCCGGCCGTCATCGTCGATGCCGTATAAATGGCGGTCCCGCAGAAGCCGCTGCTCCCCCACCATTCCCTCCCCTCCACTCTTCCTCCGCCTCCCGCCTCCCGCCTCCTCCTCCTCCTCGTCTTCCCAGAAAGGCAAAGCCAAAGCCCGAGCCCAGGCCCAGCCCCAGCCCCCGCCGATAAAGGCCATGGCCGCCGCCGACCCGCCGCCGCCGACGTCCGGGATGGGCTTCTTCGGGATGCTCAGCTTCCGCCGCAGCGCCACCGCCGTCGCGTCCTTCGACCCGGCGCAGGACGACGAGCTCCTCGCGCTCGACGCCCTCCAGTCCCACGTCGCCGACCGCCTCGCCGCGCTCTCCGCCGCCCCGCTCCTCTCCCTCCCGTTCCTCTCCAAGCTCCTCGACGCCGTCGTCTCCTCCGACGCCGCCTTCCGCGCCGTCCTCGCGCTCGCCCCCGTCGCCGCCGCGCTCGCCAGGCCCCCCGCCGACCGCCTCGCCGCCGACCTCCTCGACCGCGCCGTCAAGACGCTCGACGTCCTCAACGCCGCCTCCCTCACCCTCGCCTCGCTCCGCGCCGCGCACCGCGCCGCGCTCGCCGCCGCCTCCTGCCTCCTCCTCGCGCCCGCCCTCCACGCCGCGCACCTCGCCCGCGCGCGCAGGGCCATCGCCAGGCTCTTCCCCGCTGACGACTCCGCATCCGCGTCCGCCACCGCCGCCTCCAAGGCCGCCTCGCCCTCCTCGCGCACCATGCGCGCGCTCTCCCTGAGCGTCTCCAAGAACTGGTCCGCGGGCCGCCACATGAACGCCATGGCGGCGCACCTCGCGCCGCCGTCGCCCGCCGCGGCCGTCGCCGGCGCGGGGTGCGGGCTCGGCCTCGCGCTCTACACCATGAGCTCCGTCCTCGTCTTCGCCATGTGGGCGCTGGTCGGCGCCGTGCCGTGCCAGGACCGGGCGTCCGCGGCCAGCACCCCGCCCGTCGCACCGCCCAAGCAGGCGCAGTGGGCGGCGCCCATGTCCGCTCTCCAGGACCGGATCGCCGACGAGTGGAGGCGCAAGGAAAAGAAGGGCTCTTGCTCCGGCTCCGCCGCGCCCACGGCGGGGCTCCTCGCGGAGATGCAGGCCGTGGAGCGCGCCGCGCGCGACCTCAACAGCGTGCTCGACGAGATCGCCGAGGAAGAGGAGGAGGAGGAAGACGACGAGCGCCAGCGGCGGCAGGGGATCGTGGGCGAGGAGCGCGCGCGGGACGTGACGGCGCGCGCCGAGGAGCTGGCGGCGGCGTGCAAGGCGCTCGAGGACGGGCTCGCGCCGCTGGAGCGGCAGGTGCGCGCCGTGTTCCACAGCGTCGTCGCCTGTCGCGCCGAGGTCGTCCGCCGCATGGAGCTCAGCGCGCGCGCCGGCACCGCCAATGCCGCCGCCGCGTCCGCGTCAGGCGTGCCGACGCAGCACCAGCACTCTTTCTGAGGCGGCGACGGCGGCGTTCAGCTCCTCCATGAATTGCTTGCTTGCTTTGGGGGTCACAAATTATTCTTCCCCCATTGCCCTCGACTGTACCATTCTTTGATTTGTACTGCTGCCCTGCCCTGCCCAGCCAGTAAAAACGCCTCTCTTGTTTCTCCTGTCCTGTAGATGAAGAAGAGCCTGTATGTAAAAAAACTAACATCTTGTTGGATTAGTTTGTGTGTGTACTTAATTTAATTGTTTTGAATGCTGAAGAGCATAGCAAAAGAGATTGTTGTATGAGCTAGAGCTAGCAACTGGAACTAGCATAGCATTTGTGAACTCTTGTGTTTCCTCATCGATCGAATCTTGACTAGTTTCTTCTGCTTCTCATCTCCCCAACAACTAACTGTAAAGCAATCCACAACTGGACCAGCTGCAAGTTGCGGTTGTCCTCTCCTCCTCGCCGGCTGGCCGTGTGCTTTGCAGACTGAATCTTACACCCAATTCAGCCATTCATTTATTCAGAGGGGGCAACTACTGAATATGAGGTCGTTTTTCTTTTACTAAAGCTACTATTCCATATATCCTGTTGCTTTCGTCTTTATACCCAATCCAGTCATTCATTCATTCAGAGGGGCAACTAATGAATATGAATTTGAGCTTTATTTTTTCTTTACTGAAGCTACTATATGGTATGCTGTTGCTTTTCGTCTGCAAACGAAGAGGCAGTCGTCGTTGGTGGTGCAAGTGCAAAATGATATCGAATCAAAGGGTTGACTCCTGAGGTTGAGGATCCGGCCTGCACCTAACACTGCACCACTGACCAAGATTTCCATGGGCAGGGCAGACTCTCTGAACCAGTGAACCTGAAGGGAGATGTGCAGGCCATCAAGGGGGCAGGGCAGGGGCAGCATCGGCTGAGCTGGACATAGCTGTGAGTGACCTCGTCATTCCTCTTGTCAATTGTTACCACTCACCTATTCTCTATCTGCTGACTAATTCAACTCACTTGTCCCTGCCTGCCGGTGCCGGATATTGTAAATAACAACAATAAAATACATGCAGGCCCTATTGTATATGACTAATCATCCAGCAATCCTGAAAGAAACTGTGCTGTGCCTGCCACCTGAATTCTACTAGTATCAGTAACGAAAAGATGATTCTTTCCTGCTCTTTTTCAAAAACGGGGAGGAACTGGATGGATGCTGTGCTAAGCTGCTAGCTGCTGCTACTACTTGGAATAGAATCTCCCAATTTTATTGCTGTCCATATCATAGAAGGTGAAAAGGTTGGAGTCCAAATGTCAAACAGATGCAATGAAATCTGATTTGACACAAAGGAATTGGATTTTTCGATTCTTGGAAGGCGCCAGTTTTGGTGGTTCTCTCACAAAAAATCATCTTTTAACGTATTTTTGCAACAAATCAAATCTGTGCAGTGAGAGACAGCCTGTACCCAGGCGTCTGTTTCTTCACCTCTTGAGTAGGAGTAACTGAGTGAGTGGCTCAGCTTTACAGTTTACTATGGGTGCTTTTCATCTCTCCTTTTGGGTCAGTTGACCTCTTTATCGCAAAGCTTATCTAAAGTTTCTTTCTCTAATATATGCCGTTTCAGAAGTATATTTTCCACATCCGGCCCTGTATTTTGCAGGCTATCCAAGCATATAGATGCACTTCTCTTAAAAAGACGAACAGCCAGCTTAGCTATGACAATGATACTTTGAAGCACCAAGAGCAACAAGGAATGCTCTTCAAGTTGTTGAATGTACTTTCCATCATTATCAGTGTAAGAGTCCTTGAAGCCTGTCTGTCACCCATCTTTCCATCACATGTTCCATGCTATCACTAGTCTCATATGCAGTAGCTAGATAATTCATGTGATCATTAGGTGCATTTGGTTCCAGGGTGATGCACTGATGATCATTAGGTGCATTTGGTTCCAGGGTGATGCACTGATGTGCTTAGCTAATACCAAGAACTAAAGTGTGTGGTCTCTGAGTCGAACTCGCACAAACCAGCTTTAATCTGCTGGTTGGAAACACTGCCTTCAACTTATTTTTTCAGTTTCTTTTTAGCATCTGAGATATGTTTTTCTTTACTGTGCCAACTTATTTTTCTCCCAAACACGCCGGAAAGAGAGCTACGTGTCATTTCATTGATAGATAGGAAAAAATGGTCTGATTACAAGTTGATTCCACGGCTGGGGTTAATATTTTGCATGAACGCGCCCATTAAATAATCTATACAGCCCCAACAAGTTGGTCGCCTATGCAGCTCGCTCTAGCAGCACACGCAGGGCCTTCGCGCCCGCCAAAGTCCAGAATGTATCTGCCCATTTGCCTCCTGGAGCACTTGTGATTTATGAAGATCTCGTGTTTAGTTTGATAAATCGTTGACAAACAATTTTTTCTAACTTCTAGTAATTTTTGCTTGACAAATCTTTAGCTATTTTGAGTACAACTGTCTAGCTTTGTCCCAAGTGAAACTATAACATTTATAAGACTAATAGGTACATCATGAACGTATATTTCATAAAGAATTTAATGATGCTTATTTAGTAATTAGCAATATAAATTTTGTTATTATTTAAGTTGGTCGATTCTAAGATAGTTCTACATAAAGGTAAAACTAGACTGTAACTTTTTTTTTAATAGAGAGAGAACTTTACCATGTGCTGCCTAAGCCTAATAATGAGACACTACTACTGAAGCCCAACCTGCCCCTCCTGGCCTCTAGCCAAATTCTGTACTGTATCATCCCCTGTACTGTACTGAAGCCCAACCTGCCCCTCCTGGCCTCTAGCCAAATTCGCAAGCCCAATTGCCTTGTCTTGCTTGGTCTCTGCAGATGCCGCTACGGCCCAAGTGCCACGTGAATTCCGAGTTTAGACTTTAGAGTCCAGATGTTTGAATTTTAATAATTTCTTTTCAAATCCATTGTTTCTCTTTTCGTTTTATTTTTCATTTTTATTAGTTTCATTCTTCCCATGGAGGAGTATTTTTTCTAATTTATTTCTCTCTCCTTTTTATTAGTTTTCTTCTTTTTTTCTTTCTGTTATGTTACTTAGCTTAGCTCTCCATGTGTTTGAAATATGCTTTGATTTTTTTATCATAATAAATAAATATTTCTATATTTATTACAAAATATTTTTTATAGTATACTTAATTGAAGTCTTAAATGTTGATACTATTTTTTTAAAAAAAAAACAGTCGAACTCAAGTTACCTTGGTTCTAGTCGAATGAGGAAAATTCACCAGCGATACTCTAAGTTAGCACAAGGTATCACTTAGGTCCCAGAACTTTTAAAGTGATATCTGTAAATTTCTAAACTTGACAAAGTGTGTCATTTAGGTTCCAAACTTTCAAGGTGATCACCGCAGGTCCCTAAACTTGGCAGAAGGTGTCATCTAAGTCCCAAATACTGTAGCAAATTTCGGAAAAAGAAAAATATAATTTGGGCACTGTAGCTATAATTGTAGAATATTTTAAAAATTTATATCTTTTCCATACGATCTCGGATGAAGATAATTTTTATATAAAAAATGTAGTTCTCGACGAGATCTACAACTTTTTAGTTTTGATTTTCTAAATTTGAGGTCGTTAAAATGCTTAAAAAATTAAATAAATTTTCAGCAGTATAATAATCGCGTACAAGCATCTATCAACAGAAAGTTTCTTATATGCTATCAAATGGAGATACTTTCTATATAAAAGTTGTAGCGCTCAAGGAGATATATAACTTTCTAGTTTTGAGTTTTTTAGTTTGAAAGCATTAATATGCTAAAAAATTTAAAAAAAAATAAAACTACTATGCATAAACTGAAATCGACGGTTTATTTTTTTTAGCATCTTAACGATCTCAAGCTAAAAAACTTAAAACTAAAAAATTGTAAACCTCCTCGAGCGCTACAATTTTCATATAGAAAGTATCTCTATTTGATAGCATATAACAAAGATATGATTTTTTCAAGACGACGAGCGCTTGTACGTGATTATTATACTGCTGAAAATTTATTTAATTTTTTTGAGTATTTTAACGATCTCAAATTTAAAAACTTAAAACTAAAAAGTTGTAGATCTCGTCGAGAACTACAATTTTTATATAAAAATTATCTTTACCTGAGATCGTATGGAAAAGATATAATATTTTAAATATTCTACAATTATACTTACAGTACCCAAAATTAGATTTTTCTTTTTAAAAATTTTTCCGAAATTTTCTACAGTATTTGGGACCTGAATGACACCTTGTGCCAAGTTTAGGAACCTACGATGATCACCTTGAAAGTTTTGGACTTAGATGACACACTTTACTAAATTTAGAGACTCACAGATATCACTTTGAAAGTTCGCAGACCTAAATGACACCTTGTGCTAATTTAGAGGACCGCTCCTGAATTTTCCTCTAGGCCAATCTAGAACTGTGTGATCTGAAGTCGTGGATGTGAACTGTGATCGAAGAACAGTCGTGCAATCGATCTTTCAGTCGTGATTCCACTTATCTTCCAAGAGAAACGGGATAAAAAAATTTCCATGGATTAGTAGTAGCTTGACTATTTTTTGTTCTTCTCTCAACACACAGATTTCGTCACACGTTCGTTGACATTCCTGTAAATTAAATTTTGGAGGAAATTCCTGTGCCTTGAGATAATACCCTCTCTATTAGTCCTGTTGGGCCAAAATTTGTAGGCCACACGTAAGTGCTCGAGATATTTAAGGTTGGTTGTCCTGTGCGTCTCCAAGCGCCGATAACGTCGCGCGCAGAAATCAAATCGAAGCAAATCCCCCGGCAGCCATAGCAGTCGCTTCCGTAATCTCTGCCGTGGCACGACCCGAGCAATGGAGACACGTCTCTACCTCATCGGTGCAACTGCTCTCGCCATCGCCGTTTCGCTGGTCCTCCGCGCCCGCAAGAACCGCAGCAAGCCTGACGACGGCGGCGGGCTCCTGCCGCCAGGCCCGCCGGCGCTGCTGTTCCTGGCCAAGTTCCTGGCGCTACGGCGGTCCATCTTCGACCTGGCTCCGCTGCTCCGCGACCTGCACGCGCGCTACGGCCCCGTGATCTCCATCCGCCTCGCCCGCCCGCTCGTCTTCGTCGCCGACCGCCGCCTCGCGCACAAGCTCCTCGTCCAGGGCGGCGCCACCTTCGCCGACCGCCCGCCGCTCGCCGACCCGGGCCGCCTCTTCACCGCCGGCGGCCGCGACGTCAGCTCCTCGCCCTACGGCGCGTACTGGCGCCTCGTGCGCCGTAACCTCGCCGCCGAGGCGCTCCAGCCCGCCCGCGTCGCCCTCTTCGCGCCCGCCAGGCGCTGGGCGTGCGACGGCCTCGTCGACGGCCTACGGAGGGATGCCGGCGCCGGCGCCGACGGCGTCGTCACGCTGCGGCCGTTCCTCCGCCGCGCCATGTTCGAGCTGCTCGTGTACATGTGCTTCGGCGCGCGGCTAGGCCAGGACGCGCTGGACGAGATCGAGTGGCTGCAGCACCAGGCTCTGCTCTCCGTCACCACGTTCCCCGTCTTCGCCTTCTTCCCCGCCGTCACCAAGCGCCTCTTCCGCCGCCGGTGGGAGGCCCACGTCGCGGTGCGGCGGAGGCAGGACGAGCTCTTCGTCCCTCTCATCCACGCCAAGCGCGGCGGCGGCGGCGGCGGCGGCAGCCCGGCGTGCTACGCGGACTCGCTCCGCGCGCTGCGAGTGCCCGAGGAGGGCGGCCGCCCGCTCACGGACGCCGAGATGGTTAGCCTCTGCTCCGAGTTCCTCAACGGCGGGACGGACACGACGGTGACGCTGGTGGAATGGATCATGGCGGAGCTCGTGAACCACCCGGACGTGCAGGCCAAGGTGCAAGACGAGGTGATGGTGATGTCATCCAATTCCAAACCAGCGGAGCACCGCGTCGACGACGACGACGACATCCAGGTCCAGGCGATGCCGTACCTGAAGGCCGTGGTGCTGGAGGGCCTGCGCCTGCACCCGCCGGGCCACTTCGTGCTCCCGCACGGCGTGCGGAGCGACGGCGGTGGCGGCGTGGACGTCGGCGGATACACGGTGCCTCAAGGCGCGGAGGTGAACTTCCTGGTGGCGGAGATCGGGCGCGACGAGACGGTGTGGACGGCGGCGCGGGAGTTCCGGCCGGACCGGTTCCTGGACGGCGGGGAGGGATACGGTGTCGACATCACCGGAAGCCGGGAGATCAAGATGATGCCTTTCGGCGCCGGACGGCGCATGTGCCCCGGCTACTCGCTCGGCATCCACCACGCCGAGTACTTCGTGGCGAGGATGGTGCGGGACCTGGAGTGGCGCCCGCCGGTGGACGGCGTGGCGGTGGACATGGAGGAAGTGCTGGACTTCACCACCGTCATGAAGCACCCGCTCCGTGCACGCATCGTTGCTAGACAGTAGCTCCATGGCAGCCGAATGAAGGTGAATGGCGTTGGTTATTATTAAGGAAAAGAAACAAACATAAAGGTGGGTTATTTTATAAGGAAAAAGGCCAATATTGACCACGATTATCACGTTATTATGTATATACATACAGTATCACTTTTCTTCACAAGCAGGACTGCACAACAATTTATAGTGTTGCCAACAATTTACATATCATCAATCTCCTAAGTAAATCAAAAGTCTATATAGGTGAACTCCTATTACTGGTAATATAGCCTTCTCTCTCTCTCTCTCTCTCTCTCTCTCTCTCTCTCTCTCTCTCTCTCGCCCCATTACATTATCAACAGCGTGGTAGATTGACTATATCATTTACGTTAGTGTACGTTTAAGGGAGATGGGGGTAGATTTTAAGCAATTACTCAAACTTTTACATATTATTAGGATATGATAAGTAATAATCTGTTGAAGTAACCATAATCTCTTATATTGCCTTGGTGGATAGTAATCTGTTGGGAATGCTCTTGAGAAAAGCTAAACGGTGGTTTGGGAGCTGGAGTGGCAGCCGACGTGGTGATGGACATGGTGGAAACGCCAGGATTTCAGCGTCAGGAACACCCCGCGCTGCTAAGCTAAGTTCAAAAAAAATCCAAGTAGAACACAAACATGGTAAAGCAGATGGACATAAACTCGGTACGGAAACATGCACCCCGTCCTGTACTTTCCTCGATGCCATACTTTCCGGTGCTTGAATTCCGTCATGCAGGGTGCAGGCATCGATGCTGAAACGAAAAAGCATATTTGAAGCATCGCAAAAAGAGAACAATGTGGCTACTGGCTAGTCTAAGTTTCCCAGAATATTCTGGAAGACAAAAAAAAACTCTAGCAGTTCCCAAACTTTGGATTAAAAAGCTTAATCTTCTTCTCATCCCACCTCTTCTCATGGTCGTGGGGACCGAAAATTACGTCCTCCATCTGGCGCCATGCTGTCATGAGAACGAGGATGGTGAGGGCGGAGCACCTTCGAGGCTCGTCGAAGGAGCCACAGAGCCTATGAAGCAGTTGTGAGGCAACACTTATACAATTTATTTAAACAACTCGCATCTAATAATTATACAGAGTCCGATTACAATTATATTTAGTCCTATTGCAACGACACAAACACATTTGCTAGTACGTATATATAATAAAATAGTAACATTTAAGATACCGAATATGTATCTTAGATTCTTTATCACTTATTTTTTTTAGTAGTATCCTTATTTGCTGTCATGAACATTTGTAATCTTTTGTCTAGTTAAATTTGGGATGTAAATAAAACTCCAGAAAATTAAAATGAGACTTGCAATTTGGTACGGAGGACCGAAATATAGCATTCTCTCTCTCCATTACATTATCAACAGCGTGGTAGATTGACTATCACTATACATTAGTGTACATTTAAGGGAGATGGGGGTAGATTTTGAGCAATTACGTACTTAAACTTTTACATATTATTAGGACTACCAAATATGCCCGTACGTGGAACGGGTTTTATTAGCTGTTTATTGTTTGGATAAATGCTTAACTCACATGAGTACGGTTCATGGGTTTAAAACAATTAAAGTAATTAGGACTTTAATATTTTATTTAAGAAAGACATAATGGCTTAGAATTTGTCACCAATCCTTCGTAAATCCAAGGCTACCTATTTTAAATTTTCGACTTTATTTCGTCTGGTCCCTTGCGTCTAAGTTACAGGAACAGATGTCTAGGCGCCTGGAGGCATCGGTCGCACCGTCGGAGTATGGAAAAGCCTACCCACTGCATGCATTCATGTCTCCCTGGTGAGGCAAAAATAAATAAATTCGGCCAGAACTTCATCCACTCGTCTTTCCCCATTCTCTTCTCTCTTCTAATCTAGGCCCTTTTTAGATCCACTGTAAATTGCAATTGCAACTAGTCACATCAATATTGCGACATATGCATGGAGTATTAAATGTAGACGAAATATTTACATGTACATCACGAGACGAATCTTTTAAGCCTACTTGAGTCATGATTGGATAAAAGTTGTCAAATACAAACGAATGTGGTATAGTGTAAAATTGCAACTGCAAATGGGATCTAAACACAGCCCTAATCCTTATCCAGAACCACAGTGAAGACGGGAGAGCAGCTTCGTTTGGGCGGCGTTGGTGAGGACTGATGCTGCCGGGCAGTGAGATGCGAGGCCGCATGGTGTGATGTAGCTGAGCACTGGTGAAGCCTGGAGCCAAGGTGGCAGTGTGCGGTGGATTCAGTCATCTATGGTTGCTAACTTGCTATCCTTCACGTCGGCTCGCTACTCCTTGCATCGGGTTTAGGGTCCGGTCTCTGCTGAAGTCGCCTCCACCGCTATACCTCCACATCTGGGATCGTTCTGTCGAAGTAACCATAATCTCTTATACTACCATTTTTTGCTTATGGATGGATAAAGCTAGTAATCTGTTGGGAATGCTCTTGAGAAAAGCTAAACGGTGGTTTGGGAGCTGGAGTGGCAGCCGACGTGGTGATTTGACATGGTGGAAACGCCGGGCTTCAGCGTCGGGAACACCCCGCTGCTAAGCTAAGTTAAAAAAAAATCCAACTAGAACTCAAACATGGTAAAGCATATGGACATAAACTCGGTACGGAAACATGCAGCCGGTCCTGTAATAGGTTGTTAATCTTTATTAATGCAAAACTTAAATTAAAGTTAAGTTTCCGATTGGTTTGTAAGAATATCTTCAAGAGTAAAAAAAAGGTAATCCCAAAACAATTGTTTCTCAAACGACATCGATTTCCGCGAAGGGAAATCCACAGGCTCGAATTGTAATTCAACAGATTGCTTGGGACAATCCATAAAATTACCCATATCTCAGTTGACACCAGGATCCATACAACGGTAATTAAGTCTTACATAAACATTTATTACATCGCCACACTGGCGGAATCAACATTCAGAAAAGCTTTAGAAGATGCGGAAACGATTCATCCTTCACGGCCAACTTGAGTGTAGCACGTGACCCTATTCCTCGCCATCATCTTCCTCGAAGTCGTACTCATTCTCGTCACCTAACAGCAAATTTATTAGTACGATATGTACTGGCCACGGAGCCCACCGATGCAGCATTTGCTTTGTGGAAAGTGGATGCAAGGCTATACAAGCAGACCTATAGGCTGAGATTTCCTATGCAGCTGTAATCAATGTTTAATTAGTCAAGTTTTATCTCCAGTTAACATCATCATCCTCTTTTCCCATCACCACATCTCACATACCCACGCCTCACTCTCATTCGACAGGCCCAACTCCCTCTCGGGCCTATCTCAGCGGCACACTACCACATCGGGTACACTGCCGGAAAATGTCATCCAGGGGAGAAGAGAACACTCACTACACTAGTAGAAGCTTCACAGGAAAGGTCCATAGCCAACAAGTTGGCATATGTATCGATCGATCAACCGTACACTCTGCAGAGGTTTCACTACCCACAAGATTAGCCATCATAGGTGTTGCGCAAACACCTAGACAGAATTCCGGGTGCTTGCTTGCCTAGGTCGATGCCACCCTACCACTCAGCCCTGGGATATTCCGGATCCTACACCGTTATGCTGAGACTGGGAGACACAGTACCGGACCCATCCAGTGGTACTGCGCATCTAGAACGGAACGGGAACCCATCGACACTTATCACCTCTCAACCTAGCAGTAGTGGCACCGTCCTACCAAGTAGTCCAGCCGTCCCCCGCCCATCAGAAGCGAGTGAGTAGAAAAGGATTCCCATGAACCTGAAACTAGTCCGTCCTAAGTTTGACCAAGCAGGCATCTTCACTTAGGGGATACTCTCCCCGTGCCATCACAGCACCTCCATCCACGGACTTCAAACCACCAAGGCTATCCCACCCGGAACCTCCTCAACAACTTTACCCGCCACAGGTATCTCGCTTGGGGATGCCCAGGTTGCACCCCCGGCACGACTTGCCCCATGGGCTTGTCTCACATCCCACTTGGTCGACATCAACCTTTACCACGCACCCAAGACGCACGCAGCACTCTCTCCCAGTGGTTATAATCAGATATACACCGTCCCAATTCCACCACATAGCATATAGCAAGTAGAAAGTAGTGGAAGAGTAACAGTAAATTAAGCAGCAGCTAAGCTAGCAGCGAATAGCAGGGTATAGTCTTATCAAGGCAGGGAATTCAAATATACTACCATGCAACCAATCCATACATAATCATAAAGCAATAGCAACAATGTCATTTGCAATGCGTAAATAGGATCTAAGGATTTGGTGGGACGTGGCACCTTCGTAGTCGTCTCCTAGCTCCTGAAAGTACTCGTGGTCGTCTTCCTTAGTCAGATCCTCCTCCGGCTCTGAAATCGAACACGAAATAGTCGCGTCAGCGACTCCTATAAAGTATTTCAGAAAAATCTAATAAAATAAAGAGCCAAATGCACACAAACATAGTCTTAGATTGTAGATCTCATTTTTCTGATAATTTTGATATATGGTGCGTAATTTTTGGACATCGTATGAATAAGTTATGAATTTCCGAAGATTATCCTATTTTCTGAAAATGGAAAATGGCCGATTAATCAGGGGATGACACGTGGCAGCTCGGGATTGGTCCACGTGGCGCGCGGGTCCAGTAGTGCGGCATGTGGCGGCCGACGTGGCTGCTGACGTCAGCATGACGTCATTGCTGACATCAGCGTTGACCGGGTCAACGCTTCCTCTGACTAGTGGGGTCGGGTGACGTCATAGTGACGTCATCATGACGTCACTGGTATGACACGTGGCAGCGCCAGGGCTCGCCACGTGGTCGCGCTGGGATGCTTCGGTCCGGGTCTACGAGAGCCGGTGCACGGTGAACCGCACGAGCGCCGGTTCATGGGCCGATGACCCGGCTCATGGTGAACCGAGTTCCCCTACCCCTTTACCCATACGGTCTACGGTGGACAGGGTCTACGAATGTGGCGCCTCAACAGAACACAGACCCGATGGTCGCCCACCAGGTGTTCGATGCTGGTTCCTAGAGAGTCGCCGGCGTCGGCGTAGCTCGGCGGTGGTCGGGCGAGCTCGACGTTGGTCGGGGGGGCGTCGGTGTAGCTCGACGTTAGTCGGGGGGCGTCGGCGTAGCTCGGCGGTGGTCGGGCGAGCTCGACGTTGCTCGGCGTAGCTCGGCGTAGCTCGGCGGTGGTCGGGGGTGGTTTGTGACCTTGGCCGACCATTCGGCGTGCCATGGCGGCCGGCGGCGAGCTGCCGCAAGGCTAAAGCTCCGGTAGGCTACGTTGCAGCCCACAGCGAGGCAATTTCTCCCCTCCGGGCCTCAATATTCGTTTCTAAGGGACCCAATTTGGCTAACAGGGTCCCTTTTGGTGCTCGGCCACGGCACGGGCGCTTCTCCGGCGAGGCGGGCGGCGGTGTGGTGGCCGGGGTTCGGTTTTGGCACGAACGGGTGTGGTTCCCTTCTATTGACATAGTCAGTAAGGCCCTCGGGTCGTTGGTGGCAACTTGGTGTCACAGCAGGGTCTCCTCCTGGCTTCGGCACGCGGCGGAGCTCCGGCGAGATCGCGGCGCACTCGAGCAGGGCGGACGAGGTTTCCTCTAGCGCTTAGATCCGCGTAGCTAGCTCAAGGGGTCGTGGCGCTGCTCCACGACGCTCTAACCTATACGGGTGCTAGTCGGATTGCTCGGAACGGGTGATTCGGCGTCGGAACGCGTCGGTGGCGAGCGCGCTCCGCCGAGAACGCGTCGTGCTGCGTTCTCGGTCTAGCAAAGCTTGTAGTCCGGGGGTTTCGGCCGGTCGCATGAGTGCATGGTGCAGGTGATCTTCCTGAGCCGGTAAAGGCTCGTGCCTGCGCGTTCCGTGGGCGGAACGCCATGGCAAAAGCAGGACGAGGTTTGGACATGACGTGCGGTGGCTCACCGTGGTGTCGGTGAAGCTAGGATGGCGGTGCAGTGGCGAGTCGGAGCCGTGCAGAGCGTACGCAGTGCCGTGCCGAACCGCGACGGGGCTCCGGCTTCTCCTCCGTGTCCGGCTCGGCGTGCTCCGCGGCGGCGGCGCTCCGGCAGCTCCTCCTCCTCTGCTCCACCCTTCTCCCTCTCTCTCGGCTATGCGGTGGGGTGCGGTGGCTTGTGCCGCGGCGGCGGCGAGTGGGATGAGGGCTAGGGCTTCGGAGCGGGTCTCTTTTATAGGCGAGCTTGGCAGGTTCCCATGGCGGACGGCCGCGATTGATCTCGGTAGATCAAAGGGCTACAGGCGCTCGATGCTAGGGCTTTGGTTGCTGCCGCGGCGGTTCTTGGCGGGCAAGACAGCGCGACAGGCAGGGGACAAACCTGACAGAGCGTGGCGCTGTCAGCTGTGGGACCGGGGTCACGCGAATTGCGTGCACTCGTCCCCGTCGTCTCTGCGAGGAAGAAGAACAGTGGGGGGGCCGAGAGCGGCTGACAGGCGGGGCCGGGTGGTCAGCGGCTGCGGGGGAGCGGGTGAAACGGTCGCGCGCGTGCGGTCGGCATCGCGCGTGCGCGCGGTGTTGGGCCGGCCCAGTGCGGGAAGGCGGGGTGGAGCGCGCGCGCGGGTGAGGTGAGGAGAAGAAGGCCGGGCTGGTTTGGGCTGGCTTAGCAGACCGGCTGGGCCGAATGGCTGGCCTAACTCTCTCTCCCTTTTTATTTTCTTTTTCTTTTTCTATTTTCATTTTAGTGTATATATACATATATTGCCCATTTTAAATATTGAGTAAATACAAAGATAAATTGCAATAAATCCCAAATGTGATGCATAAGTTATTATTCTATGTGAATGGAATTAAAATGCAAGCTATACTCCTTTATTTACCAAATTCATAATGAAACGTATATGCTTGCACAAGAAAAATGGGTTTTCATAATAAATAAATGAAAAATTTAATTGGTTGGGATTTTTAGCTTGTGTGGATTTTTAGGGTTGTTACAGTCCTTCCCCCTCATTAGGATCTCGACCTTGAGATTCAGAGATAACGTACCCTTCGAAGAGGTAAGGAAATATAATCCGCAAGTCCGATTCTTTCTCCCACGTAGCTTCCCTTTCGGTGTGATTGCTCCATTGTACCTTGCACATTGGAATTGTCTTGTTTCGCGTCTCTTTGGTATCCCGTGCCAAGATCTTGATCGGATGTTCTTTATATTCAAGTGTGTCTTGCAGGTCTAGTGCATCCGTAGGAACTTGCTCCTCGAGAAGCTTCAAACACTTCCTTAATTGCGAGACTGGAACACGGGGTGTACTCCCGATAATTCCTCCGGTAGTTCTAGCTTGTAAGCAAGCTTTTCAACCATTTTACAGATCATGTATGGCCCAACATATCTTGGTGCCAATTTCCCTTTTACGTGGAATCTGACAGTGCCACGAAGTGGAGATACTTTGAGGTATACATAATCCCCAACCTTGAACTCAAGCTCTCTACGTCTTCTATCTGCGTAGCTCTTTTGTCTACTTTGTGCAATCCTCAAATTCTCTTTTACTTGGGCAACACCTTCTTCTGCTTCCACAATCTTAGCAGGACCGAAGAATGTCCTTTCACCTGGTTCCGACCACATTAGCGGTGTTCTGCACGGTCTTCCATACAATGCTCCAAATGGAGACATCTTAATGCTCGTCTGATAACTGTTGTTGTATAAGAACTCGGCGTGGGGTAGACAGCTCTCCCATCCTTCCTTGTACCTCAATACGCAAGCACGTAACATGTCCTCGAGAATCTGGTTCACTCTTTCTGTTTGCCCGTCTGTTTGCGGGTGGTATGCTGTGCTGTAGTCGAGCTTGGTCCCGATGGACTTGTGCAAGGATTTCCAGAACTGTGATACAAACTGTGATCCTTGGTCAGATATAATACTCAGAGGTGCCCCATGTAACTTCAAAATATTTGATACGTACAGATCTGCTAGCTTTTCAACTCTATACTTCCTTTTGACCGGTATAAAATGTGCGACTTTGGTCAGACGGTCCACTATTACCCATATAGAATCATATCCATGCTCGGATCGGGGCAGTCCTAATATGAAGTCCATGGATATGCACTCTCACTTCCATTCTGGTATCTCGACTGGTTGTAGCAACCCTGCTGGTCTCTGATGTTCGGCCTTAATTCTATTGCATGTATCACATCGGGCCACATGCCCTGCAATGTCTGTCTTCATATTCTCCCACAAGAAGTGCTTCCTTAGATCATGGTACATCTTGGTTAACCCTGGGTGAATGCAATATTTGGAGTCATGCCCTTCCGACAGGATCTCTTCTCGTATCGCTGAATCCGTCGGTATGCAGATTCTATCTTTGTACCATACAGTTCCCTGCTCATCTTCTCGGTATTCGGGGCCTCTCCCTAGTTTCATCAAACCACGGATATAGTCTATCTCAGGACAGTTCCTTTGTGCTTCACGGATCCATGAGGTGAGATTGTACTCGACGCGAAGCTCATTTAGCATGCCATAGGAGACTACCTCGAGCTGGAATGCGTCGAACTCTCTCCTGAGCTCAGGCGGCATAGAGTTGGTGATGAGGGTATGGCAGTAGCTTTTGCGGCTAAGTGCATCAGCGACAACATTAGCCTTCCCTGGGTGGTAATGGATCTCAAGATCATAGTCCTTGATGAGTTCTAGCCATCTGCGCTGCCTCATATTCAGATCTTCTTGTGTGAAGAAGTACTTCAGGCTCTTGTGGTCAGTGTAGATGTCACACTTGTTGCTTATTAGATAGTGTCTCCAAATCTTGAGTGCATGTACCACGGCTGCAAGTTCTAGGTCATGAGTCGGGTATCGCTGCTCATGTTCCTTCAACTGTCTTGAGGCATAAGCTATCACCCTTCCTTCTTGCATTAGTACACAGCCCAAACCTTGCCGAGAGGCATCACAATATACAACAAAATCTTTGTGAATATCGGGCAGGGCTAGTACAGGTGTAGTAGTGAGCTTCTCCTTCAAGGTCTGAAAACTCTTCTCACATTCAGGAGTCCATATAAACTTGTTCTCTTTCTTCAGCAAGTTGGTCATGGGTCTTGCAATCTTGGAGAAATTCTCAATAAATCTACGATAGTATCCTGCAAGTCCCAAAAAGCTTCTGATTTCTGACACATTACGGGGTTGTTCCCACTCTTTCACAGCTTCAATTTTGGCTGGGTCTACCGCGACTCCTTCTCCTGACAGTACGTGTCCAAAGAAAGCAACTTCCTCTAGCCAGAATTCACACTTGGAGAATTTGGCGTATAGCTGGTTGCGAGACAACCTCTCCAATACGGTCCTCAGATGATGTTCATGTTCTTCTTTTGTGGCTGAGTAAACCAATATATCATCAATAAATACCACTACAAACTTGTCTAGCTCATTCATGAAGATCTTGTTCATCATGTTCATGAAGTATGCTGGAGCATTAGTGAGTCCAAATAAGACTACTGTGCACTCATACTGTCCATATCTAGTGACAAATGCAGTCTTCGGGATATCCTCTTCCCTGATCTTCATCTGATGGTACCCTGATCGGAGATCGATCTTTGAGAAGTACTTGGCCTTACTCAGTTGATCTAATAGATCATCGATGCGGGGCATTGGGTATTTATTCTTGACTGTAACCGCATTCAGATTCCGGTAGTCAATGCACATCCTCATCGTGCCATCCTTCTTCTTGACAAACAAAATGGGAGATCCCCAGGGCGAGGCACTAGGCCTAATGAAGCCCTTCTCCAGTAATTCTCCCAGCTGCTTCTTGAGTTCCTTCAACTCATCAGCCAACATTCTGTAGGGTCTTTTGGCAATCGGTGCAGTTCCTGGCATCAGCTCTATAACAAACTCCACATCTCTATTTGGTGGCATTCCTGGCAACTCCTCTGAAAATACGTCATTGAATTCACATACTACTGGCACATCTCTGAATGTCAGCTCCATTTTATCTGCCTTAGTCTCCAGAGCACATAGGAGGGCTTGGACTCTCCCGGTTTGGGGTATACATCGGACGGCTGTTCCCCAAGGGTGGGTTACCTGAACATATCTAGGTGAACAAGATATCACTCCCCGGTGTTTGGTTAGCCAGTCCATGCCTAAGATGACATCTAAGCTATTGGAGGGTAGTAGGGTTAGGTCAGCTCGAAAGTCAAGTCCCTCGATTGTGATTATCACTCCCCTACATATGTGAACGCTTCTGAAGGTTCCTAAGGGCGAGCTAGTTAGGATGGGGTTTGCTCTCGGGGTTACAGGTATGTTATGCTTACGTGCATATGTAGATGAAATGTATGAACATGTAGCTCCCGAATCGAACAGAACTGTAGCCATGTTACCCTGAACTAGGAACGTACCGTACACAGCATCAGGTGCAGCTTCAGCTTCCTCAGCAGTCATGTGGTTCAGTCTTCCTCGGGTAGCAGATCCCCGCTTCGGTGTACCCTGTGCAGCTGCTGGTGCACGGTTGAGGTCAGGGCACACAGCCACACGGTGTCCAGGCTTTCCGCATCCGAAGCAAGTGAAGGGCGCACTGCCTGCTGTAGCTGTCGCAGGAGCCTTCCAATTGCTTGTCCTTGGCGTGTTGGTAGCGGGGGCAGGTGTGTTCTGCACAGCTCGAGTCGGCGCAGGGTAGGTCTGAGCGGGGCGGTGATAGTTGCTGCTGTTGTTACCACCACCACGGCTCGTCCCCGAAGAAGGTCCCTGGCGAGTCCGGAAAGGCGGGGGTGCACCCGTTCGCTGTCTCTGGGGTGGAGCGGTGCGAGCGGGTCCCTCAGAGCGGCGCTTCTTTCCCTTGTTCTGGGCCTCGAACTCCAGACGTGCTTCCATGTGATCCTTCTCGATCTCAATACAGCGGTCAATCAGCTCACGCAGAGTGTAGCTCTTGTTTCCTGACAGAGCCAACCTGATCTTGGTCTGAAGTCCCTTCCTGTAGTAGTACATCTTTTCCTTCTCGGAACTCACGCAAGACGCAGGTGCGTAGCGGAGCAAGCAGTTGAAGCGGGTGGTGTACTCGTGGATCCGGTCAGCTCCCTGGGAGATGTTGCGAAACTCGTTCTCCTTGGCCTCCATGACTCCCTCAGGAATGTGGTGGTCACGGAAAGACTCGGTGAACTCATCCCAGTCAATGCGGGCTGGGTCCTCGTGAGCGCTGGTGTAGTTGTCCCACCATGCTCGTGCAGCACCGGTCAGCTGGTGGCTAGCAATCCCAACACACTCCTCATCGGAGCAAGTGGTCAGGTCCAGCTTCTTCTCCATCTCTTTAAGCCAATCGTCGGCAGCGAGGGGATCGTTGTCGGTCCCGTCGAAGGTAGGTGGCCTCAGCTTCAGGAAACCCTCCAGTTTTCTTTGGCAGTCATTCTGGGGTGGCCCGTGGTGCCTGTTCATCCCAGTAGCTATGGCATTCAGCAGCTGGGTCTGCTGTGCCATCACTTCCGCCAACGTCGGTGGCGGCGGCGGTGGCGGTGGCGGAGGCACGTTCTCGCCCTGTGGTGGCGGATCGTTCACCGGCGGTGCATCCTCTGCCCGGCGCAGCTCTTCTTCCAGGTTAACTCCAGCACGTCTGCCAGCTGGGCGTCCACGGTTGCGACCACGCCCGCGTCCTGGCGCAGGTGCGGGGGAGGGCTGGCGGTTCTCCAGACGCGCGGAACGTCTCATCGACATCTGAAATTATTAGGTACGTGCTCAGTGCAGTAATAATCTTGTAGTGGTTTAAGTAGGAGTTAGATGTTTTCAATGATTTAATGAATTAAAACATTTTTCATGCTATCCTACACTCAATCAAAGAAGCATAGAGAAGCATAAGATCCAAATGTCACTCATCACATGGTTATTATTACATAAAGGATGTTCCTTGCTGCTAAGAAGATCGTGCTATGCGCAGATAGCCAATGACAGGACAACTCATGGTATCACTAGTCTAAGGGCCACGCAGGGTCCCATAAGCTACTGGTGCATAAGGTCGAGTACGGCGTCGGGTATGCGGCTGTCCTCTGCCTCGATCTCGTCATCAGTCATGGTCAGGCGCTTGACGTAGTCGAGTGCTACAGCTAGCTCTGTAGTGGCCTCAATCTCCTACATCCTTAGAGACGGACACGCTCCCAGGTTGAGCGTAGTGGGTGGTACGCGGAAGTCTCCCTCCCGGGGCTTCACCATCTCCAGTGGGGGAAGCGAACTCTGCACCTTCCGGACCTCAATAGCTCTCTTGGCATCGGACTGCTTCCAAGCTGTCTCTGTCCTTCGTAGCTTGTCCTTTAAGAACTCCACCATCTTCACGCGGTCGATCAGAATCCCTTGGTTGCGGGTGGACTTTTCCTCGGCTTCCTCCAACTGTTTCTCCAACTCCCTGATCCTGGAGCGCAACGTGCTCATCTCGACTCCTCTATCTCTTCTCCTCTGCTCCCTCTCAGCAAGCGCTCTCTCCTTGTCGTCCAGCCTTCTCTGTAATCCCAATACTCTGTTGTTCAGATAGTCATTGCGAAGCCCAAAATCCCCGATCTTGTCTCGCAAGTCGGCGATCTCGGCTCGGTGTAACTCATCACGGCGCTGCATCTCCAGCTGCAAGTCAGTGACTGCTCTGCTCAAACTCTCCAGGGTCTGAGTCCCTTTCTGCAAACTGTCCTCGACCTCTGCCATGCGTGCTCGGTCACGCTGCCTCCTTTGCTCCAATGAGCTGATGAACTCGTCCTGCTCCTGGAGGTGGTGTGCCACTGTGCGTAGGCAAGGGTCAGTCTCGGCCTGAACGATCTGGCTGGTGTACAGAATCCTCTGGATGGGGTCAGGGTGCAGCTCCAAAGCCTGAGGTAGCAGACGGAAATGGGTTCCCTTAAGATACTCGTATGCTGTGTACACAACTGCGCGTAGTACCTTGCGGGAGACGGACTGTACTCCGTCCTCCACAGTCTCTCCAGCAGTGTAGTCAGTAAAAACCGGCATCCCTGGAAGGGTCAGGCTGACGGGTGTCTCAACTCTGGTAGTGACAGGTCCTTCAAACCTCTCAGCCTCGACAAGCTTCCCTCGGCTGAAGTACTGGATCTGGCCAGACGGTGCTCCCAGCTCCTCCAACACCTGGCGTAGCACCATGGCAAATCCGCTGTGGTTCCTCCCATTGATCGGGATCTCGATAGTGCCATCGTGCAGTGGACGAAGTGGTGGTCCAAGGCTGGTCATCTGCAAATTTTTCAAGAAACGGTTTAGCAGGTCCTTGTATTAGATAAGCCATTGCATAAAAAGTGAATGCAAGGTCGGTAATATAACCGAAAGAGAGTCTGGCTTCCTATTCTAACGTCCATTCTCTATGGGTCTCGTCCTACAGTCAAGTATGGCTCTGATACCAACTGAAACAACCTCGATTTCCGCGAAGCGAAATCCACAGGCTCGAATTGTAATTCAACAGATTGCTTGGGACAATCCATGAAATTACCCATATCTCAGTTGACACCAGGATCCATACAACGGTAATTAAGTCTTACATAAACATTTATTACATCTCCACACTGGCGGAATCAACATTCAGAGAAGCTTTAGAAGATGCGGAAACGATTCATCCTTCACGGCCAACTTGAGTGTAGCACGTGACCCTATTCCTCGCCATCATCTTCCTCGAAGTCGTACTCATTCTCGTCACCTGACAGCAAATTTATCAGTACGATATGTACTGGCCACGGAGCCCACCTATGCAGCATTTGTTTTGTGGAAAGTGGATGCAAGGCTATACAAGCAGACCTATAGGCTGAGATTTCCTATGCAGCTGTAATCAATGTTTAATTAGTCAAGTTTTATCTCCAGTTAACACCATCATCCCCTTTTTCCATCACCACATCTCACATACCCACACCTCACTCTCATTCGACAGGCCCAACTCCCTCTCGGGCCTATCTCAGCGGCACACTACCACAGCGGGTACACTGCCGGAAAATGTCATCCAGGGGGAGAAGAGAACACTCACTACACTAGTAGAAGCTTCACAGGAAAGGTCCATAGCCAACAAGTTGGCATATGTATCGATCGATCAACCGTACACTCTGCAGAGGTTTCACTACTCACAAGATTAGCCATCATAGGTGTTGCGCAAACACCTAAGCAGAATTCCGGGTGCTTGCTTGCCTAGGTCGATGCCACCCTACCACTCAGCCCTGGGATATTCCGGATCCTACACCGTTATGCTGAGACTGGGAGATACAGTACCGGACCCATCCAGTGGTACTGCGCATCTAGAACGGAACGGGAACCCATCGACACTTATCACCTCTCAACCTAGCAGTAGTGGCACCGTCCTACCAAGTAGTCCAACCGTCTCCCGCCCATCAGAAGCGAGTGAGTAGAAAAGGATTCCCATGAACCTGAAACTAGTCCGTCCTAGGTTTGACCAAGCAGGCATCTTCACTTAGGGGATACTCTCCCCGTGCCATCACAGCACCTCCGTCCACGGGCTTCAAACCACCAAGGCTATCCCACCCGGAACCTCCTCAACAACTTTACCCGCCACAGGTATCTCGCTTGGGGATGCCCAGGTTGCACCCCTGGCACGACTTGCCCCATGGGCTTATCTCACATCCCACTTGGTCGACATCAACCCTTACCACGCACCCAAGACGCACGCAGCACTCTCTCCCAGTGGTTATAATCAGATATACACCGTCCCAATTCCACCACATAGCATATAGCAAGTAGAAAGTAGTGGAAGAGTAATAGTAAATTAAGCAGCAGCTAAGCTAGCAGCGGATAGCAGGGTATAGTCTTATCAAGGCAGGGAATTCAAATATACTACCATGCAACCAATCCATACATAATCATAAAGCAATAGCAATAATGTCATTTGCAATGCGTAAATAGGATCTAAGGATTTGGTGGGACGTGGCACCTTCGTAGTCGTCTCCTAGCTCCTGAAAGTACTCGTGGTCGTCTTCCTTAGTCAGATCCTCCTCCGGCTCTGAAATCGAACACGAAATAGTCGCGTCAGCGACTCATATAGAGTATTTCAGAAAAATCCAATAAAATAAAGAGCCAAATACACACAAACATAGTCTTAGATTGTAGATCTCATTTTTCTGAGAATTTTGATATATGGTGCGCAATTTTTGGACATCGTATGAATAAGTTATGAATTTCCGAAGATTATCCTATTTTCTGAAAATGGAAAATGGCCGATTAATCAGGGGATGACACGTGGCAGCTCGGGATTGGTCCACGTGGCGCGCGGGTTCAATAGTGCGGCATGTGGCGGCTGACGTGGCTGCTGACGTCAGCATGACGTCATTGCTGACGTCAGCGTTGACCGGGTCAACGCTTCCTCTGACTAGTGGGGTCGGGTGACGTCATCATGACGTCACTGGCATGACACGTGGCAGCGCCAGGGCTCGCCACGTGGTCGCGCTGGGACGCTTCGGTCCGGGTCTACGAGAGCCGGTGCACGGTGAACCGCACGAGCGCCGGTTCATGGGCCGATGACCCGGCTCATGGTGAACCGAGTTCCCCTACCCCTTTACCCATACGGTCTACGGTGGACAGGGTCTACGGATGTGGCGCCTCAACAGAACACAGACCCGATGGTCGCCCACCAGGTGTTCGATGCTGGTTCCCAGAGAGTCGCCAGCGTCGGCGTAGCTCGGCGGTGGTCGGGCGAGCTCGACGTTGGTCGGGGGGGCGTCGGCGTAGCTCGGCGGTGGTCGGGCGAGCTCGACGTTGGTCGGGGGGCGTCGGCGTAGCTCGGCGGTGGTCGGGCGAGCTCGACGTTGCTCGGCGTAGCTCGGCGTAGCTCGGCGGTGGTCGGGGGTGGTTTGTGACCTTGGCCGACCATTCAGCGTGCCATGGCGGCCGGCGGCGAGCTGCCGCAGGGCTAAAGCTCCGGTAGGCTACGTTGCAGCCCACAGCGAGGCAATTTCTCCCCTCCGGGCCCCAATATTCGTTTCTAAGGGACCCAATTTGGCTAACAAGGTCCCTTTTGGTGCTCGGCCACGGCACAGGCGCTTCTCCGACGAGGCGGGCGGCGGTGTGGTGGCCGGGGTTCGGTTTTGGCACGAACGGGTGTGGTTCCCTTCTATTGACATAGTCAGTAAGGCCCTCGGGTCGTTGGTGGCAACTTGGTGTCACAGCAGGGTCTCCTCCTGGCTTCGGCACGCGGCGGAGCTCCGGCGAGGTCGCGGCGCACTCGAGCAGGGCGAACGAGGCTTCCTCTAGCGCTTAGATCCGCGTAGCTAGCTCAAGGGGTCGTGGCGGTGCTCCACGACGCTCTAACCTATACGGGTGCTAGTCGGATTACTCGGAACGGGTGATTCGGCGTCGGAACGCGTCGGTGGCGAGCGCGCTCCGCCGAGAACGCGTCGTGCTGCGTTCTCGGTCTAGCAAAGCTTGTAGTCTGGGGGTTTCGGCCGGTCGCATGAGTGCATGGTGCAGGTGATCTTCCTGAGCCGGTAAAGGCTCGTGCCTGCGCGTTCCGTGGGCGGAACGCCATGGCAAAAGCAGGGCGAGGTTCGGACATGGCGCGCGGTGGCTCACCGTGGTGTCGGTGAAGCTAGGATGGCGGTGCAGTGGCGAGTCGGAGCCGTGCAGAGCGTACGCAGTGCCGTGCCGAACCGCGACGGGGCTCCGGCTTCTCCTCCGTGTCCGGCTCGGCGTGTTCCGCGGCGGCGGCGCTCCGGCAGCTCCTCCTCCTCTGCTCCGCCCTTCTCCCTCTCTCTCGGCTATGCGGTGGGGTGCGGTGGCTTGTGCCGCGGTGGCGGTGAGTGGGATGAGGGCTAGGGCTTCGGAGCGGGTCTCTTTTATAGGCGAGCTTGGCAGGTTCCCATGGCGGACGGCCGCGATTGATCTCGGTAGATCAAAGGGCTACGGGCGCTCGATGCTAGGGCTTTGGTTGCGGCCGCGGCGGTTCTTGGCGGGCAAGACAGCGCGACAGGCAGGGGACAAACCTGACGGAGCGTGGCGCTGTCGGCTGTGGGACCGGGGTCACGCGAATTGCGTGCACTCGTCCCCGTCGTCTCTGCGAGGAAGAAGAACAGTAGGGGGGCCGAGAGCGGCTGACAGGCGGGGCCGGGTGGTCAGCGGCTGCGGGGAAGCGGGTGAAACGGTCGCGCGCGGGCGGTCGGCATCGCGCGTGCGCGCGGTGTTGGGCCGGCCCAGTGCGGGAAGGCGGGGTGGAGCGCGCGCGCGGGTGAGGTGAGGAGAAGAAGGCCGGGCTGGTTTGGGCTGGCTTAGCAGACCGGCTGGGCCGAATGGCTGGCCTAACTCTCTCTCCCTTTTTATTTTCTTTTTCTTTTTCTATTTTCATTTTAGTGTATATATACATATATTGTCCATTTTAAATATTGAGTAAATACAAACATAAATTGCAATAAATCCCAAATGTGATGCATAAGTTATTATTCTATGTGAATGGAATTAAAATGCAAGCTATACTCCTTTATTTACCAAATTCATAATGAAACCTATATGCTTGCACAAGAAAAATGGGTTTTCATAATAAATAAATGAAAAATTTAATTGGTTGGGATTTTTAGGTTGTGTGGATTTTTAGGGTTGTTACAGTTTCTGAGGCCTTCTCCAGAATCGAGTGAAGCCTAAATCGAAACTCGGTCTCTCATGAATCTTTTGACATCGCTCTCACGGGGCCACAATGGCGAGCATCACTAGTAGGACCCAACATACAAATAAAATAAAGAAGCAAATACTGCTGTAGCGCAAATAGACATTGAGCTCCACTCAAAGTAACAGCAGCTCATAACAAACAAAATAATTCTTTATTCAGTGAGCACCGGTTTCTCAACATGCACCGCTCCCAAAACTACTAGACGAGACATCACATGCTCCAATGCATGTGTGGAGCGAATCCTAAATATTCGCTCTCCTTTTCAAGCACTACTCTAGGCATACAGTACGGAAGGCCTGAGCTTCCCAAAATGTTTTAGGAGAAAAAAAAAATGTAACTCCAGCAGTTCCCAAAATTTGGATTAAAAAGCTTAAAATCTTCTTCCCATCTCCTCTTATAATCGTGGCGATCGCAAACTGCGTCCTCCATCTGGCACCATGCCGCCATGAGAGCGAGGGTGGCGGGGGCTGTGCACCTCCGAGGCTCGTCGCAGGAGCCACAAAGCCTATGAAGCAGCTGCAAATGCAACACCTATACAAGTTATTAAAGCAACTCACATTTAATAATAATTATACATAGTCCGATTACAATTGTATTTAGTCCTGTTGCAACGACAAGGGCACATTTGCTAGTATATAATAAAATAGTAACATTTAATATACCAAATTGGTATCTTAGATTATTTATCAATTAATTTTTGTAGTATGCTGTTGTTGTCATGAACATTTGTAATCTTTTCACTAGTTAAATTTGGGCTGTAAATAAAACTCTAGAAAATTGAAATGAGACTTGCAATTTGGTACGGAGGACCGAAATGTGACTGCGAAATGGTTGACAGGGACGCGGCACGGGCATAGTGTAGTCGACTAGTCGTCGCACGTCGGCTGGTCGGCAACACGAGACGCGGCGGAGGCCAACCCAACCCAACCCAACCCCAAACAGCACCGCACGCCTGGTTCCAGGACAGGGGCCATTTCCCAAATCACGATCCCGATCGAGGTTGCGTGCCGCCAACGCTGCGCACGTGCGCATCCCAGCCGTCCGCGCGCGAATATCCCAGTCCTGCTCTCGCACGACCCGTCCAGCCCCGGGAGAAAAGAAAAAAAGGGACTCCTGCCGAATTAGCCCAGAGGAAAGGGACTCCTTTCCCAAAAGCGCCCGTCACGGCCGGATCGAGCATCTGGGCCGTCGGGGCCGCGGATCGGACGGCTGCCACCGCGTCCCGGATATTTCTCCGGGGCCATAAATGCGCCGCGGCCGCCTCCGCCCGCAAACCCTCGCACGCTGCCGCGCCTCCAGCCTCATCGTCTCCTTCACCGCTAGCGAGCGAGCTAGGGTTCCCAGAGCCGCCGGCGCCATGTTGGTCTACCAGGATCTGCTCTCTGGTGCGTGCGAATCTTCACCCGATTCAGCTTTTGGTTGCTCTTTACCCGTCTGGTTTCGCTTGCGGGGGGGTTGGTTCTCGATCGCCGGATCTGGGTTACCCGTCGCTGTTGCCTACTAGTCGATTTAGTTCGCTATGCCGCGGCCCCGGTGGCTAGATCCGCGATTGGTTCGATTCGATGATGAGGTAGCTGTGCGATCCGTCTAATTCCGTTGTGCACGTGCGTGTATTGCAGGCGACGAGCTCCTGTCGGACTCCTTCCCCTACAAGGAAATCGAGAACGGCATACTCTGGGAGGTCGAGGGCAAGGTATGTTTCGGTCATCCAAACGCGTGTGCTTATAGAATTGATTTGACCGCTACCATGTGTGCTGTGTGATCTGATCCTAGTTTGTGTTCTAGACCATATATGTATTGTCTGTGGGATATGGGTACTTGGTGTTTGGGTGCAGTACCACTCCACTCCATCAGTCTATCTACTTTGTGAGTGTATTGAATTTTGGTTCTCTTGTAGGAGCAAGTGTCAAATTATGTGTCATGCCTTATTATTGGTGGTGTTATTTTGTTGTTTTATTTTTGGAGCAAATTACGTGAAACATCATGCAGTTTATTCCTGGTTCAAATTCATGTGTGTTACTGGTCGGTTAATCAAGTGGATCTTTTTTGTTGTTTCATGACGGTAACTGGCGCCAGCTGCCAACCTTATTTTCATGTACTCACCTGGCGAGTGTGAGTGTTCTGGATGTATTTTCATGTGTGCGCCTGCCTGCCTTGAGTGCGAGTATTCTGGATTCATTTTCATGCGCGAACCTGTCTTGAGTGTGACGTATTCTGGATGTGTTTTCAGTGCGCACTTGCCCTGATTGCGAGTGTTCTGGATGTTTGGTTGTATTGACAATTATCAGTTTACTTGAACCTGCCTTGGTAAATTATAGATGATTCATGGCAGGTGCAGCTATAATAGTCTTTTGCTCATTCCATATTGTCAGTGAGCTGGTTTCATTTGATCTTTTACTTATGTTGTGCTCAATGCTTGCAGTGGGTCGTCCAAGGACCTGTAGATGTGGACATTGGTGCCAATCCGTCTGCAGAGGGTGGTGAGGATGAGGGTGTTGATGACGCGGCTGTCAAGGTTGTTGACATTGTCGACACCTTCCGCCTTCAGGTTGCTGCCCTCTAAACGTGGCATGAGTTAATTTTTCTTTACTGTACTTTGTACCATAGTTTTTTTAATAATCTATGTGTATTTCTGTTTGCAGGAGCAACCCCCATTTGACAAGAAACAGTTTGTTGTTTTCATCAAGCGCTACATCAAGAACCTCACTGGCAAGCTGGAGCCAGAGAAGGCAGAAGAATTCAAGAAGGGGGTTGAGGGTGCCACCAAGTACCTTCTTGGCAAGCTCAAGGACCTTCAGTTGTAAGTTCTATACCAAATCTATCGATAATACATTTCATATCTTGCTGCAGATATGAATCTTAGATTGAAATTTTACAAGGTGTGGGGTGGGTAGATATGAATGGGAATTTACATGGTGTGGGGTGGGGTAGATAAAGATTACAGTGGGGTGAATTGCAACTTAGATGTTTTGATTATTGTGGGGCGAATGCGAACTTAGATGGGTGTGTGGGGTAACAGGGAACTTAGATGGAAAAAATTAGTGAGGTTATTTTCTTTCTGTTATTTGTATTAGTATGTGGTCTTTTTATTTCCTTTTTGTTAATTTGTTTGTGTGGTAGTGCTGTTTCAGTATTCCTTTTACATGTAGGGTGCATTGTTTTAATTTTAAATATTGCTAAATCTCGGTGCTATGGCCTGAATTTATGTTGCTGTGCACCATTTTGCTATTTTCTACTATTGAATTATTTATTGTTCACAGTTGCAATTTATTCATAGGCTTCAGTAGACAACATGGTCTAATTGTTTTGCCATAATTGTTTTATACTTTCTGCCATGAGTTGTCTCGATCTAATTTATCTGTACATTTCTGTCTAGAACAGCAACAGTTGCCCATTTTGTCTATATAAACATTTGGCCAACTCGGTCTAATGTGTACATTTTTGTGTGACAGCTTTGTTGGCGAGAGTATGCATGATGGAAGCCTGGTGTTTGCCTACTACAAGGATGGTGCGACCAACCCGACCTTCCTCTACTTCGCTCATGGTCTGAAGGAGGTCAAGTGCTAGGCGGGCACGTCCCTTACCCCATGCTGGGTGTTTATCATCTATGTACTACTTTTTTTTTTTCTGTATGCTGAGATGAATCTTTTTCGAACAAAAGAACTATTGAAAGATTGGATGTCTTGAAACAATGTTCTTATGGGCAAAGATAGATGAAAGTACTTGTGTGTGCTATTTCATTCTTTAGACCATGATCACTGCTGTAGTTCTGGCGATGTTCTGAAGTTTGAAAAGGGTTGCCTGATGTTTTTGGATTCTCACTAACCTGCAACTGCTCAGTTGGTGTGGCTGAGCTGCTGCGGTGCTCGTAGCTACCGGTCCAAAAGGAAAAACGTGTTTATGCTGACCTGAGTACAGCCTGTTCGCTAGAGCTTGTCAGCAAAAATCATCACTTCTGAGCCATGCAGTAATTGAACAGTGTTTTTCCAGCAACAATCGGTCAGGGCATGCTTTGGAACCTTTGCTTGATGGTGAGGGGCTCTGATTTTGACGAGCTCAATCCAAAAGACTTACCTTGATTTTGTGCCGAACTTGTTCGATCTGTCGTTAGAGTACAATTAGATCTGCAACAAATCAAAGCAGGGAATTCATAACTTTGATTTGGGCATTGATGAACCCAGAAATAGATCAATTTGGTGATTAAGAATTTGATTTTGGCAAGGGTGGGAGCAACCGGGGTGACAAGAACTTGAATGACACGCATCGTCAAGGTAACACTGGACTTCAAACTTAGGACGGAGGCCAGGAGCTTCTGATGTTCTGCACGCGCGAGCTAGGTCCTTGCTCTTATGGGAGGCGAGCGTTTTCACTGCTACCAATACCAAATACAGAGCCTTGACGAGTGAGGCGAGCCAATTTTGTTCCATTCCGTATCCTTCACTTTTGGTACCAATCTCGATACATAGATATGGTAAATGTTACACGTATTTTCTATGCTGGAGTACCTGATCAAACTTATGGTGAAAAAAAAAAGTTATTTAGGGACGGTAGGAGTATGCCGCTCTCTTTGATCTAGTATCAAGGAACTGGCCTGTTCCATCACCATCAGTCTATCACTATCCGCCGTGGAAGAATTTTGGAGGAAGAAAGGGGGCGTTTGACTTTGAAGTTTTAACTATCCACACCAAAAGCCCCAAAAAACGACCGAAACCGGAAAAGCATCAAAGAGTAGACGAGACGACTCACCGGAAACAGAGAAGGGGAGGCGCGGAGCGGAGAGAGATCGATCCACGCCCATCAGGCAGCTGTAGCACCAGATCTCCGGTCTCCACTGTTGGTTTCCCCGGTTGGTTCGTTCCATGTCTTCTCCGGGCCCTTTGCCGGCGCAGCTTCCCATGTCTTCGTCGGCCCCTTTGCCGGCGACAGGAACCCACCACACCAGGTATGCCCCTTCTCTTCCCTTCCTGCTGTGCTGAATCGACCACCCCAACCCTAAGTTAAAAGCTATTCGTATTCGGGTCTGATCTAATCACAAGTATCGTACATACATACGTCTATTATGCTTACTAAACTTCGATTTTTTACATGTTCTAGTACCCTGGTTGCAGTCAAAATGTTGTATAGAATCCTTGATTTGATCAATTTCCCATTTCTCTTGGGGCAGTAAAGCCGTGAGATTCTAGTGTTATTCACGACGTTTATTTGGTTTTCCAGTCTAATATTCTCTTTCACTAGTGGTCCATTGTTCCCCCACCGGAGCAATCCTCGTTTCGGAAATTAGTGCTTGGCACCTGAGCATACGTCATGGGCTTTATATTTGATTGTTTATTCTACTAGTGGCAGGTCATGGGGCAAAACAACCTCTACAAGTTTTACTGGTGGTTCTACCAAACATGAGCAGAGCTTGCATGGGAATTTTAAGCCGTTGCAATTGGCAGCAAATGGATCCTCTCGTTTGGCTTGCAGAAGTCCTGTGCTTAAAAACCAGTGGAATCTTTCTGCTGGTTCTTCCTCTGCAAATGTGATTACCACCTTTGATGACGACGAAGGCATATCTTCCAGTGTTATTGAAGAAAAAATTGGAGTACTGTTATTAAATCTCGGTGGTCCAGAGACCCTCGACGATGTTCAACCATTTTTGTTCAACCTATTTGCTGATCCAGTAAGTGGTTATTCCCCAGTATCACCACCACCAATGCAATTTTTCTGTGGACATGTTCACTAATTGTATGTAGCCAATTTATCAAATGTTGTCTGACAATTTCGAATGGTTGTGTGCAACTCCTTAATACGGGATTCTGAACTATTCAGCCTAGTAATTGCAGAGCCTATAGAAAAAAGAACCTTATTTGTACCAATTGAACTTTCCATTTTAATTCTTTTCCCTGGCAGTTGAATCTTTCAACGAGTGCCAACTAAAACAAAAACTTTTGTGTGTCTCTGCTACTGAACATAGCGATAGCTAGTTTACTAAGATCTCTCATTAATTAATTATATGAATTTCTAAATTCAGAATCCATCTTCCTTGTATGTCTACCGAATTTGTTTTCTTCATCTTTAGATCACTTTTAAAAATTATCATAATTCTTTTTTGTTGATCAGGATATCATTCGACTCCCTAGGCTCTTCAGGTTTCTTCAAAGACCGCTGGCCAAACTTATTTCTACTTTTAGAGCTCCTAAGAGTAAAGAAGGGTATGCTTCAATAGGTGGTGGGTCACCGTTAAGGAAAATTACTGATGAGCAGGTATAAGTTCACAAGGCTGACTGTGTTTTGAAATTATTGTTTCATTTCTTTACTTTTGACCTGTTTTATTGATTGTGGTTTATCCACTTGTTCAAAACTTGTTAATCTCTAAATCTTCCAAGAAATGTTGATATCATTTCAGTGTAAATTGGATTCTCAATAAGATCACTGATATTTCAGGCAAATGCTTTGAAGATTGCTCTGGAAAAGAAAAATTTGAAAGCAAATATATATGTTGGGATGCGATATTGGTACCCTTTCACAGAAGAAGCCATTGATCAAGTAAATTCTCGTGCCCACCTTTTATGTCTCATCCGCATTCATTCAGTTTCCAAATGCATGCCATTCTAGCATAATCTAGCAGAAAAGCACTGTCATGTGTTCGAAAGACCATCGTACTCTCATTGAGTGGCGTATGTAGAGTTGTCCCTAATAACTGCCGCCTGCATATGCGTTTGCCTGTCTATGTATGAGCTAAGAATAAGCACATGATAGCTAACTCCATCTCTGCAACCAGCATTGCTTTACATGGATCCTTTGTGGTTGAATCCAAAAAGAGAATAAAAAAATGTTGCAAAAAATTGACAAATTCAATGACCTGGCTCCCACAATTTTGGCTGCAATTTTTTTTACCTTCTAGTAATGATGGTGTATCAGAAAAGTAATTTTAAGTAATCTTGAAACTTTAGACTGAAATATGTATTATCGAGATTTGGAAGCTAGAATAGCATGTAACCTGGAAATTAGTTATTTTGAATATAATTTTCTTCTGTGGAGTCAATGTTTGCATTATTCTATTTGACATTTTTTACCCTATCTTATATAAGTTTCATATGTTAAGAGTATTCCACCAAACATATTTCATGATTATTCCTTCTTGTGCACCCAACTCTTGTCTGATGATTAACTATTTCTTGTTTTTGGTTAATGATAGATTAAGAAGGATAAGATTACCAAGCTTGTTGTTCTTCCACTTTACCCTCAGTACTCCATATCAACGAGTGGGTCAAGCATTCGAGTTCTCCAAGACATTGTCAAGTAGGACCCCTTCTACATATGAGACCCTTTTATTTTCTCTAACATGCAGAGACCTGCATATATTTTATATTAATTAGAAGAGGGTAAAAAGACCAAACAACACACATAACCACACCCCTCGGTACTGAACATTATATAGACACTCTTTAACTCAAGAAACTACTGCAACCAACAAAAACATTACCACTAATCATTCCCTCGCTGTAAGGCCACAATGAAAGACATCCCTTACCTGCTAGACCTCATATTTTTTCATGCATTGGTTTCCATGCAGGGAAGATTCATATTTTTCTGGTTTGCCAATTTCCATTATTGAATCATGGTACCAACGAGATGGCTATGTGAAATCAATGGCTGACCTAATTGAAAAAGAACTATCTGTCTTTTCCAATCCTGAAGAGGTGCCTTATTCCTAATTCTACCTCCATTTTTATTCTACAGTTAGCATGTGATAGCAGAGGATTACTTGTTTCATCTACACATTCCAATTTTCATTACAGCCACTCACTAGCTGTACAACTCTTTTCGAAGGGAAATTTTCTTTGAACCATTATTTGGCATTGTTATAGGTACCTTTCTCTGGATAAACTTGTCCAGTAATATACACAAATGTGTTAAGAGTAGCTAATTGCAAATGTGATTAGTTCTATAAGACACTAACAAAAACAAACTCCATGACACTTTGTTTTGTTACCTTTAGTAACATATTAGCACGGAATTATTAGATTGACGTCCATGTTAATTTCTGAGTAATACCAAGCATCATTGCAGTATTTATAGACAATCATGAAAAAAAATCTGCTTTAGTTTCATTCTGACAATACCTTTTATTTTTGTGAAAATGAATGGCAGGTTATGATATTCTTCAGTGCACATGGTGTGCCACTTACCTATGTTGAGGATGCTGGAGATCCTTACAGAGATCAGATGGAGGATTGTATTTCTTTGATCATTGGGGAGTTGAGATCAAGAGGAATCTTAAATAGTCACACTTTGGCATACCAGGTAATCTATTAAAATTTGATAAGTACTTGTTTCACTAACATCTGAGTTGCACCCTTATGTTTAAACGTTCGGCCACCTTGTAAGAAAACTAGAAATGGAAAATGCCAAGTATATAGAGTTCTTAGTTACAAGTTCCTTAGTTTTTCTGGTCACCATTTACTAGTGCTAACATCTATTGTACATGCAGAGTCGGGTGGGGCCAGTTCAATGGCTGAAGCCATATACTGACGAAGTTTTAGTAGAACTTGGTCAAAAGGGTGTGAAGAGCCTCCTGGCTGTTCCAGTAAGGTAATCAAGTTTAGCACAATTCTGTGCCATCTGGCAATTTCTCCTGTTCTTTTTGTACAAATAAGATAAGCAACATTTAGCTCTGTATGATCTTTTCCTTGGGTCTAGTTTATCACATGCACCTTTAATGATACATTTTGGTTCCTCATTTGTGTTTGTATTTGTCACATTGGTACCTGTGGCACAATCTTTACTGTCTAAGCCTTATGAAATATGAATTTAATGTTATGACATGTATGCACATGTTATCTGTCTGCAAAAGCTTGCGTGTTCCATTGTATTAATGAACGGAGGAGTCATTTCAAATAATTTTAGAACTAGATGCCTTCCCTAAATGGATCTTTTGCATGATAAAACTGGTCTATAGAACACAACTACACAATCTGGGATCTCAGTTTTTGTAGTCAATGAATGTCTTTGGGGGTGGGTGGGGGGGGGGGGGGGTGATATGCTAGTATCTGGTTTACTCCTTTTACGAGTCAGTATAAAGTTGCTGTGGCTATTGATGTTTTCATACCACCCTTGTATTGTATATAATCTGAGCCATTGTGACAAATGCAGCTTTGTGAGTGAGCACATTGAAACATTGGAAGAAATTGACATGGAGTACAAGGAGTTGGCTCTAGAATCAGGCATTAAGAACTGGGGCCGGGTTCCTGCTCTTGGATGCACTTCAAGATTCATCTCCGACCTCGCAGATGCTGTTGTGGAAGCCCTGCCCTCTGCTTCAGCACTTGGGACCAGAAAGGCTGAAGGCACTGATTCTGGCATGGACCTCATGCATTACCTGACCAAGATGTTCTTTGGCTCAATATTGGCATTTGTCCTGCTGTTGTCACCAAGACTAGTTTCCGCTTTTCGGAACACTATGCTTTAGGTTGGCTAGGTAAGCAGAAATGGTGTGATAGGTAGTTTTCTAAAGCTCTAAATTTGAGATTGATAATGCCATAACGGAATAACTTGAAGGAACTTCGATCTAAGTGTAGAGATCGTTTAGGCCAGAAGGTAGGAGCTTGCAATTTGCAGGTGGTGATATTGTTCACAGGGAAAATTGGTCAGAGCTATGAAAGCACAGAACATTACAGCTCAAAGGTCTTTGTAGACCCTTTTTGTGTTTTGTATAATTTTGTTTGGCGCATCGGTAATACTGGAGGCTAGCTGTTACAGGCAGGTGCTGTCTTCGAAAGTTACTCCATGCTCTGGCATGCATGTCATGTGCTATTGATACGATTGTTTATGACTGTCACTCTTATACATAGGTGATGTATACTGACTAGAAGTTTTTGTGGCGATTTAAGCGAGATGAGAAATGATGCGTGTACGCTTTGCTAAAGCCAACCTCATTTCCAGCATTACATTATAAATTAGACCTATGTACCGTACTGCAAGTATGAAGCACGAGGGTGTTAATAGCAATATTTTCCACACTAAAATCTAAACCACCAACAAAGGAATGGTAAAAATTCTACAAAATACCATTTTGAAAGGAAAAAGGGTACGCATGTCCCAACATAACGAATAGAACAAGAAGAGGAGGAGAATGTAAATATATGAACCTGCTGCCACACAGTGGAAAACAAAGAAGCTAGAGCAGGTAAAAGCACAATCACAACATTTGTTCATGAATCCTGAGAGTATAGTCGCATACAAAGCATTATCCTCCACTGTCTAAGATTGAAAAGAAAGTTCCCTTCAAAAGCACTCGATCACTCCCTTGGCACGACGTGAGCTCGGAGCGGGTGTTTCATGACGGTGGTGAACTCCATCTGCTCCGCCATGTCGACGGCCTCGCCATCCGCCGGCGGCAGCCACTCCAGGTCCCGCACCAACCTCGCCACGAAGTACTCGGCGTGGTGCATGCCCAGCGCGTACCCGGGGCACATCCGCCGCCCGGCGCCGAAAGGCATCATCTTGATCTCCCTGGTCCCCGTGATGTCGACGTCGCGCCCCTCGCCGCCGTCCACGAACCTCTCCGGCCGGAACTCGCGCGCCGCCGTCCACACGGCCTCGTCGCGCCCCATCTCCGCCACCAGGAAGTTCACCTCCGCGCCCTTAGGCACGGCGTAGCCGCCGATCTCTGCGTCGTCGCTCCGCACGGCGTGCGGCAGCACGAAGTGGCCCGGCGGATGCAGCCGGAGACCTTCCAGCACGACGGCCTTCAGGTACGGCATGGCCTGCGGCTGCTGGAGATCGCACCCTTCAGGTGAGTTCTTCTTCACCTCGTCGTGCAGCTTGGCTTGGATGTCCGGGTGGTTCACGAGCTCCGCCATGATCCACTCCACCAGCGTCACAGTCGTGTCCGTGCCGCCGGTCAGGAACTCGGAGCACAGGCTCGACATCTCGGCGTCCGTGAGCGGCCGGTCGCCCTCGTCCGCCACGCGCAGGGCGCGGAGCGAGTCCGCGTAGCACGACGGGCCATCGCCATCGCCGCCGCCGCCGCCGTGGATCAGTGCGACGAACACCTCGTCCAGCCTCCGCGCCAGGGCGACGTACGCCGCCCACAGCTTGCGGAACAGCCTCTTGGTGACCGCCGGGAAGAAGGAGAAGACGGGGAAGGTGGTGTAGGACAGGATCATGCGGTGCTGCAGCTCCTCGATCTCGTCGAGCGCCTCCTTATCCAGCCGGGCGCCGAAGCACATGGTCACCAGCAGCTCGAACATGGCGCGCCGCAGGAACGGCCTCAGCGTGACGACGGTGTCGTCGACGCCGGCGTGCGCGCGGAGGAGGCGGATGACGAGGGCGTCGCAGGCGGACCTCCTCGCCGGCTCGAAGAGGCTGACGCGGGCGCGGTGCAGCGCCTCGGCGGCGAGGTTGCGGCGGACGAGGCGCCAGTAGGGGCCGTACGGGGAGGTGTTGATGTCGCGGCCGCCGGCGCTGAAGAGGCTCTCCGGCTCGACGACGGGCGGGCGGTCGGCGAAGGTGGCGCCGCCCTGGATGAGGGCGCGGTGCGCCAGGCGGCGGTCGGCGACGAAGACGTGCGTGGCGAAGAGGAGGCGGAGGGAGATGACGGGGCCGTGCCGCGCGTGCAGCTCGCGGAGGAGCGGGCCCAGGTCGAACACGGACCGCCGGAGCGACAGGAACTTGGCCAGGAAAAGCAGCGTCGGCGGGCCGGGAGGGAGACGACCCTTGCTGCTGGGCGTCGAGTTTTTCTTGCGGACGCCATGGCTGCGGCAGTAGAGCAAGAAGAGGAGTGAGGCTGCGAGTGATAGGAGCAGCAGGGGCCAGGCGCCGGATTCCTCCATTGCTGCGGCTTCTTGCGTGTGCGGTTTGGTGCAGCTTTCTTGACTCTGACCGGTCACCGCTCCCGTCTTGTATTTGTACCTCTAGCATATCTGTATTTGTATTTTATCTCAAAAGTACTCTCTCCATTTCAAATCATAAGTCATTCCAAGAATTTTAGAGAGTCAAACTATTTCAAGTTTAACCAAAATTATAGAGAAAAATACGAAGATTTATGTCACCAAATAAGTGTACTATGAAAATATATTAGATGAAGAATCTATGATACTTAGTTGATATTATAAATATTAATATCTTATTTTATAAATTTGGTCAAAATTGAAATGCTTTGACTCTCCAAGATTTTTGAAATAACTTATAATTTAAGATGGAGAAAGTATTTCTTTTGATAATATATTAGCAAGTATATCTCGACCAGGCTTTAAGATGATTGTTTGTTCATGCAACTCATAGCTCTAAGATATGTTACTTGATTTTTCAAACTCATCGACACGTAACATTCCATACCATCCATGGGGGGGGGGGGGGGGGGGGGGGGGGGCGCTAGGAAACGTGATAATTCTTGATTTTTCAAACTCATCGACACGTAACATTCCATTCCATCCATGAGATGTTTCTTTGTTTTTGGGGTTGGGGGGGGGGGGGGGGGGTCTAGGAAACGTGATGATTCTGTCTACCGAGAACTCCAGCGTCCATCCCCTGTAGACCTGACTTGCTGGATGAAAAATGTGACTCCCAGCTAACAATGTAATTGCATAATGGCATGTATTGAACGCCATTAGTGCACTTAAGAGCTAATTAAGGCTTAACAATAGAAATTAGGACTACTGAAACATATTTATATACAATATGCATATGATACCAAATTCTGTCTTACACATTTTATCTCATGCGCAACATTTTTGTGAGACAACTAAACATGGTATACATCTACTCAGTAGGATGGCCAAATACGAAGACTGGTCATATATCCATCTCTTCTTTGACTGCCCATTCAGTTCTAGCTGTTGACAATCTGTTACGATTAACTAGGATAGGCAGTTTTTTTTTTTCAAAAGGGTATGCGCTGCACGTTCTACATTAAGAGAAAGGGGAAATACGTAGGACCAGTAGGTAATCCTAGAATTACCAAGCAAATCCACAAACACACGCAACAAGTAAGAAAACACGAGGGGAGAGACCCTCCACCTCAACACCCCAATTGACTGAACCTATTACAAGAAAAACAACACATTGGTAGTTAATCGTGTAGTGAAACTGCGATGGCGACGAAGAGACGAGCTTCCCATAGCAGTGACGGCAAAGTATCCGCCTGGGAGAGACCAAGGCCTCAGCGGCAACATCCACCAAGGAGCCGGAGCGATGATAGCGGCAAAGCATCTGCTAAAGGAGGGCCAAGCGACCTCGGCGACAAAGTATCCACCAAGGAGCCGAAACGTCAAAAGCGGAAAAGCATCCGCTAAAGGAGAGACCATAGCGGCCAAGCATCCGCCGGGATTACAGTAGCGGCAAAGCATCCGCCAAAGACGACAATAGCGGCAAAGTATCCGCCAAGAACAGTAGCGATGACAAAGCATCCGTCAAGGAGCGCAAGGGGCGCCCAAGCATCCGTTGCAAAGAACCATGCGACTGCGGAGCCACCAAACATGAGGGTTGGACAAACCAACGTGAAGATCAAGCTGAAGCAAATATAGGCACAACACACCAAGGGAACACTCCGGCGCGAGGAGCGAGACGTGCTCCAACAAGGCCTTCAAGAAGGGAATGACATCCGCAGATGCCAACAAAGTTGGAAGCTGCACAAGGGCTTTCATCCGAAAACCCACCCCAACGACACCTGCGATGAGCAAGAATCTTGACGACACCTCCAAGAAGGAATATGACGCAAACACGCCGCTGCCGCCGCCCCAGGGCAAGACGCTGGGCAAGGTTTTCACCCAAATTTGCTGGACCGAAGAAAGAGGTGGGAGGAGTGTCGTGCACCCGCATGACTGGCCTGGATGACCCGCTAGCAGGATGCCAACCTCGGCCACGGCCGCCGGCGTGGCCGGCCGGAGCCAGCTGCCCGGCATGGGAGCACGTGCGCACGATAGGCCCCTCTGCACTTGTGCCTATTCATGCCTAGCTAGTTCCTGCACTGCCAGCGGCGGCGCGACGCCATGCCGATTGCGATGCTGCTGCACGGCATGTGCTCTGAGCGCAACGTCAAATCCAAGGCACGGGCAGGGCAGGCCAGACCCAGCCACGGCCCGACTATCCCAACCATCGGCCGGCCATGAGGCCCGCCAAGCCGCCCAGGCCACAGCCACAGCCGCCCTAGGTGTCGACCGGCCAGGAGGGTCCCTACCGCGTAGGGCCGAAGCTTGAAGCCGCAAAGACTCCAAGGCAACAGATCCGACAGTGAGAAGGTTGGATCTGGCTCGCTGATCGGCGAGCTCGCCGGAGGGCCCAAGGTTCGGGACAAACAGGTGGAGGGGTGGGAGGGAGAAGAGATGGGAGGAGTGTGGCTTGAGCTGCCGTGGACTACGGCCACTGCACGCCGGAGGGAGGTAGGGGAGGAGGAGCTGTGGGTGGCGCATGCGGTCGCCCGAGTCACCTCTGCGGGAGAGTGCCTCTCAGGTGTGTACTGTTGTCGTGATTAGATGGATTGAAGTAGTCGGATAGGCAGTTAGAGAGTCTGAATATGATCATCGAGGCTATAAGTACTTTTATTGGACACCATATCTTCAGAGAAGTCCTTATAACAGCTTGTTGGATCATTTGGACCACAAGAAACAGAGTACATGTGTTTGATGGTGTTCCTTATTCCCTAACTAGATGGAAATAAGACTTGAGAGCTTGGCTTGGTTTGCATCGATGCCAACCAATCGGTTAGTAGGGCCTCCTCGCTTTGTCAGTGGACAATATCCCTTAGGGCTCGTTCTTTTCATCCCCAAACCATGAGGATTGAGAGCAGTGGCTGTGGAAGCTGACAAGTGGGTTCAAGCGGGCTATGAGCCGTTAGCAGGTCCAATTACCCTCTGGTTGCAAAATGTTGATGTAATGTGGAGTCATTATTTTGCCAGTATTGTCTAGGTTGCTTGGTGACGATGGTGCCTTATCACCGTCCCTTGCAGCCTTGTACCTTGTATTGTGTTCTTTCCCTCTTAATAAAATACGAGTCCAAACATGATCAAGAAAAAAGATTGAGAGGGATTGGAAGGGACCGAGGAGGATTTTGACTTGTAGGGGATTAATCCCCTCAATTCCTCCCAACCCCTTGGGTTGAAGGCATAGCAAGCAGACCCTTAATTGTATTTTTTTTTGTCTTTTTTTTTGGCTATGAAAGCCTTGTAAACAGTGGTGGAGCCAGGATGTTAGGGCTAGATATTCCGTTCCATGTAGAAAAAAAAATTACAATGCAAATATATAAATGCTAGTTTTCTCCCACAATAAAAATATGCTAATGCTAACACATTTCTTTTTCAACTAGACAATTACATAGTGAGAAAGACACATATATATTTCTGTTACTAAAATCTTGGGTATTCCATGGCATACAAGGGAATACCCCTGGCGCCGTCCATGCTTGTAAATTGTACTGGAACATAAAAAGAAAAATTAAGTAGGGCTCTCGCTCCCCTGCTTTTATTTCCTTAAAAAAACAAAGCGATCTTATACTAGTCCAATGACTTAATTACCTTTGACTGAGCTCATTTTCGAGCCAGGCTAGGCCATGCAAGTAAATAAAGAAACCACACCTGATGTCTCAAACAGAAATAGACACTCGTTATTTTCAAGCGTTTGGATCAAACATAGATATGATTCTTCTAACTCATCAACACGTAATCTTCCATCCATGAGATAATAAGGGTGAATAATGTATCAATATATGGATAGACTGCCTGCGTGTGAAGGACTCGACGCATCGATCGGCACGGCAGGCAGTCAGCATCAGGACTCGACGCACACGAGCTATTCTGGGATCTGGCTGAGCCACTGAGGACAGGAGACTGGACTGGAGACGACGCCGATGCCGATGTGATTCGCTTCTCACTCGGCGTCGGCGACCACCAACCCCAAAGACCAGTGGTGCCAGCGTCGAGAATAGCTCCTGGTGACGGCGTCGATTGGACGGCAAAGACCAGTGATGGTGGCAACAGGGGTACGGCGGCGGATCAGCAGGCTCATGGCCCGTTTGACCCCAGTCGACCGACCGGCACCTGCTCCAGCGCCGGGGGAGGCGAGTGCATGCCTGGATCGGAGCAGTCCGTATCCTTTCCCACTCCTGAATATGGGCCGCATCGATTCTATGGGCCAACGCAAGAAATAATTGGATGGCTTCCTTCCGTGTCGGAGTCCCTGTGCTGTCGATCATAGCCCTAGCAGAGATCGAGTCCCATAGCGGCCGCACTTGCGCCGTGGCGCCACACAAACTCGACATCTCGCAGTCCTGTGGCAGTCTCGCGGCGGGGGCGTCACGGTTGGCGGCGACTCCGGTCTGCGGGGTGGCCGGACGGGGACACATCTGACGACGACTAGTCCGTGCGCGCGTGTGGTGTGATTAATTCATCGACGGGAAGTTGTGCGATGTAAGCATCTCTTTACTCGATTATTTGCTCACTGTTATTGTTGCAATTGCTCACGGATCTGTTCCAGTTGAGTTGTACTACTCTCTACATCCAACTTGAGTTCGTTATATGCTAGGATTGTTGCTTGAACCATGTGTTGGCCCAAGTATAAAATCACATGTAAATGCTGTCTAGCTACCAGTAATGTTCTACCAGTATTGATTTGGTTGCTTTCTGTCATGTTTGAACTTTTTTTTCCTTTCTTTGTACGTACTGCGCCACCGGCCCTTTCTGCCAATCTTAGCCAGCTGTGCTAGGAACTTGCTTCCTATGTTGCCACTTCTTGATTGCCAATTTGCCATATAACACACCCCTGGTTTTCGATAGATTTGAGCCTTTTTACATTTATTTATATGCAAAGAATCATGTCAATCTATCTATTAGTACTGATTTTTAGCACATGCTTCTTCATAGTATCAGCAATGAACGTAATATTTTAAGGTTGAACCTAATATAAAGGGCCTTAGTTACTGTACTAAGCATTTGCATTTATTTTCTGCTTCAGGACTGCAAAAACCATGAGGAATAAGGGGGTGATTGATTGCACGAGAGGTGTGAGTAGGGAGCAGAGAGCCATTAACAGAAGGAACAAACTTCAATCATCACTGGTTTCAAGTCGTGCTGATGCCACAGAATGTCGTTTTGGTAGCAAGAGAGTCTTTAATCGCTGCTTAAAATGGATGCTGGATCGTAAGTAGTTGATTTCAGTTTGCTGGTTCTTTCTTTTCTGGCGCATATTGCTCTAACGAAACACTCAGTTGTCTATAATGTTTATGAATCAGGTAAAGCAGCTAATGAGGCGTATCATAAGTTTGAGGAGAATCTGTCTGCTATTGCAATACAACGATTCGGTGAACCTTTTCGTGATAGAGAAGTTTCAGACACTGTTTTTGAGGAGAGTTCATTTGGTGAAATAGTCAAACCTGGTCAAATAACTTGTAAAATCGGTACTCATTTTGTTGTAGATTTGTCTTCCTTGGTCGTCTCGATCGCTTTGTTTGATGGTGAGTCTGCTACTATATTTTTTCAGTTTTCCTAATTTGCATTTAGTCATCACTTGTTATCTAAATCATGATATTGTCCAGGAGATAAGATGTTATTTGCATGCTCGGGCATGGCTCTACCGGGTGGAAGAACTAAAGAAAGCCTAACAAGATTTGTGACATCAGCACATTTGGTTAGAGAATTCAACAATAATAGAAATAAAGATGATAAGTTGAGGGTTGGTGCTGCTAATCATTGTGTCCCTTGATTTTTCTTTGTATATTCAAGCTAATTGTGAACATCTATCCTGAACTTCTGCTTTTGTACTGATTTTATTTCTGTAGGTTGCAGTGCGCCTTCCTAATAATACAGTTACCGATGGGTTCTTAGGACTACATGATGAAGACATTGCTATCGTCACATGCTTGGACTTCCTAGGAGTCGATCATATAGATCTGGATCGTAAAGCAACACCTTCCCCTGGTGATAGTGTGCAAGCCACTGGGCGTGCCTTCAACTCAGGAAGTTTGATGGCCGTAGGTGGATCTGTGCCGAAAAGCCTTACCATTTACCCCAAAAACATCAACACCTGGGTTTCTAGTAGTCAAGTTATCTCTAAGGTATTCTGTCGATTTATTCATTTATAACTTTGTGGCATAATGGAAAACATGTGGAACACATAATTGCATTATGTTATTGCTGGTCTAAAGTATCACCATGTGCATTCAAGTAAATCCTTTCTAAACCTACCACTCTGCTTTTGTTCTAGGCTGTACTTGGAGGGCCACTTCTGGGGAGGGATGAGAAAATTCTCGGGATAAACTTAGATATTACTTATGACCCTGATGATGCAATTTTGAGAGGCACCTTCCTACCGGTGGATTTGCTCTTCAAACGCTTGAAGCATTTTCAGATACTCAAGTATGTCTTCTACACTTACAGTATTTATGGACTATTTTTTCAGTTAACCTAATTCATATTTGTTCCAAACCCTCTCTCCTAATCCACATCCTGTTTAAGGTAAGCCATTTTACTAACAGCATTGGAGACTTAGGAATGTTCACAGTGACCTTTGGATTGAAAATAACTTGGTTCTTCTTACCCCTATCTACTGAAATCCATTGCCAGATCTTATGATGCTAACTTAGTGCCCATGCTTAATGTTTTGTCTAAATTAGGGAGACAAAAAATTCTTGGTGGCAACATGGACAATGCAACTTGTATTTGTCATGAATATGCTCAATCCTCTCATCTTTTGTCGAATATTTATGCCTGATTCCAAGTCACTATTTCATACCTTTATTTCTTTCACGAGACAAGATTAGATTCATGTGTTGGTATGATTTTTTTTTGGTTCCCAACGTACTTCCTATGTTTTATTTTGTCATAACAAGTCAACTATGTTTTATTGCAGTCCTAAAAAACTACACTTCCGTGGATATAAGTTGCCTGAAGGTGTATCGAGTGTAATTCCTTCAGGTGTGAACAATACTGCAAGCCATCTTCTAAAATGTTGCCTATGTATATCATTGTGCGCAGAATACTATGTTACCGGTATCACACATATCATCTGAGGACTAATAATGATCTCAATATTGCATCAGGGTTTATGGACACTATTTGCAGGTTAAAGTCCTGTGACTATCCCATTCCACCACCACTTGTGCTCGAATGTAAGTGTTGCTTTTGATATTGCTGTCATCTCCCTTGTGCCTTTTTGTAGTTCACTTCTGATCTTTTTTATTTAACTAGTAAATGGGGAATTGCTTAATCATTTTGAAGAATGCTTTGGTGAATTACTTCCTTATAAAGGGTTTCCCTATGGTGATCCACCCGGTGGCACTGGGGAGCGTGTCTGGTATCAACTTCCAAAACAAGTTGTTACAGATGTATCACGTCGTGTTGTCTCACTTGCTTCATTCAATGGTGATTTTCAAGCTGTGTGCTCCTTACTTTTTTGTGCTAGTATTTTATCTTCACTAACGAGTAAACTTATATGTGTAGGGTATGTGAGATCTTTTGCATGCACAGGCTTGCTGGTAAAGTGGCATGGAGGCAAAGCTAAGCACACTGTCATCCTTACTTCAGCCAGTTTGGTGAGAGATCGTCGTAATGAGGATAGCATTGATAATAGCTTGACGGTTGGTGCTCCTTAGTCCTTATCTTTACTTTTTGTCTTTTAAGTTTGGATGATGGTTTGCTCAGCTCACTTTCTCATTGGAGATTGAGGTGTTTCTTCCACCGAATCAACGTGCTGGTGGGACATTGGAATTTTATAATTTAGACTATAACATTGCTATTGTCAGTCTCAAGAAGAATTTCAATGCTATTTGCCCAGACGACATCTTCATGGAAAATGCACAGAAATCATCTAAACAGGAAAATTCACAGAAGTCATCTAAACAGGTTGTAGCTATAGGGCGTGATGCTAAATTTGGTATATTAATGGCCACAAGTGGTGCTGTGAAGCGTGGAAACAAGGGTTGCAAACTTGATTGCAAAGATGTTCAGCTGTCTACTTGTAAAATCAAGAAGGTACTGTGGTGAATCTCTCTTGCTGTTGTTTTATATGGCACTGAACTTATCAGGAATTACAAGTTTTCCTAACCTTGGGTCTTTTTTTTAATCTAGTCTGGAATTGGAGGCCCGCTTATTAATCTTGATGGGAATTTTGTTGGCATGAACTTCTACGATGGAAGCGGTGTAACTCCTTTCTTACCAAGGCACAAGATTGTTGAAGTTCTAAGAGGAGTGGATTCCTTGCCATCAGAATGATATTATTTTCATCTCAATGCTAACTGGTTAGGAATGACATTTTGCGAACTTTGACAATAAAAAATATATTTTTGATGACAGTGGATATAACCATCCTATGCCTGTCAATGTTGGTGGTGGGACAAATGAGGGGATACAGAAAAATAGATATTTCATTCTATTTTTTTCGCATCACGACTTGTTTCTGTTTGCTTAGACAATTTTATTCAACAACCAACTTACATTGGGATAAAAATATATTGGACGACAGGTGGCCGGTGCCGAAGGCATATTGGTATCATGGCACACTTGATGAGAGTATTTATGATCTAGGCAGGCATATTGGGCGGCGTCTTAATTAGACATCACATTGCTGGAGTATCTAATGGACCTTTTAAGCTCATCTTGCTAGTATCTAATAAACCTTTGATGCTATTACCGTGCCGTTGTTTATCTTACTAGTATTTTACGGACCTGTCTACTAGGATATATGCAAGTTAACTTATGGTTGGGTTATCTATGTGACTTGGACTCTTGTAACTTGTTATGCTCATCTAGCTGTAAGTAAGACCTGCCTACTAGGATATATGCAAGTTAGACTTATTGTTGGGTTATTTATGTGACTTGGGACTCTTGTAACTTGTTATGCTCATCTAGCTGTAAGTATCTAACAAACCTTTGGTGCTGTCCCTGTGATGTTTATCATACTTGGACTGTTGACTCGAGAGGCGATTACGTCACGAGCACTGTGCCATTGGTGCTAATCAGCTAATTCCTGCTATGGTATGAGAAATTAACGGTATAAGAAATCAAAGTAGCTAGATGCTGGCAATTCTTCGTCCAAATGAGTTGCCATGTTTCATCCTTTTGTTCTTGTTGTATATTGAAGCAAAAGGTAGTTCATTTCGCTTACTCGGTACACCTTATAACGCATTAACGCGTGCGCCTCGGACGACGACTTCCTCTCCTCGTGGGCGTCACCGCACCAGGGCCTCTTTCCTCCTCCCTTTTCTGCTCACTCGTAGGTGTTCAGACAGACCCTCACAAAGGGGGAGGGAGTCTACTGAACATCTCAGCCATTGGCGGGAATTTCGCAGCCTTCCTCAGGGATTAATTAAGAATTGTACTCGGAATTTAAGAATAAACACTGAACTTTATTAATTATCAAATAAAAGGTTTACAACATGTGGTGGTCTAGTTATAGAGCCCGACCGTTATTTATTTTTTACAAGACTAGTCGTACAAAGCAGTATAATTCGACAAGGGGTGGTGGTCTCTATACTGCAGTACTAGCGTAGCGATATATCTACTCCACAGGCAAACTTGAGCGCGTCCAAATCCTATGTCCTGACGTTTCCTTCGAATTGGTCCTGTCCTAGCGAAACTCCTAGTCCTTCTGATTAGCCTCCTCATCAATGTCATAGTCATCCTCGGGATCCATATATGTGAGTCAACAATGAGTAAGTACAAATGTACTCAGCAAGTCCTAAGAGGTAGGTATTGGTTAATTAAGGGTGGGCCCTAGGAGAGCATTACCATTCTCTCTGGTTCCCAGGTTAGTCAATAATTCATTATTAAACCTGTTTTGTTAGTTCATTAGTTAACTAAATGCTAATCATAAGTATCTTAATATCCCGACGGTTGTCCATTACCAAGGGCGTGGCTATTCAGAATAGGATTAATACACATTGTAGTGGTTGTACAAATTTTCCCATACGATAGACCAATCCTGACCATAGCTAGCGGTAAAGAAAGGCCTAACGAGGGCCCGTCCCGGATGGAATAACCTAAGGCTTCGTACAACTCCATCACGAACACCTCAGGGGTCGGAAGTCACATGGTGCGCAATAATTTGAATACTCTTAGAAAACAGGGGCTTGAGCTCGGCCCTAACAAAATCCTCGGAGGACACTCTCCCCCACGCCGACCATACCATGTCGGCTCCTAAGAGCCCATTGCACCTCCGGCCTCCAGATAGATATCGTACTTCTTCCTTATAGGGTGTGGACGCAAGTCTTCCCATTTAGACGTGTGGTTGTAGAAGTATTTGACCAGATGAGAAGGCTTACGAACCAGTCCTTAATTATATGTGACTAGGGCAAGCGTCTCCAAATAGCAACCCTCACTAAGCGAACCTGTCCCAAAGGAAATTCCGCCTTACGTGAAACTCCCTTCTGCTTGGTTAGTCGAGTTAGGTTAAGGTTAATTCAATTACTCATGTTCATTTCAATACTATTCGATTACGTTCAACATGATTGGGGAATAATAAGGTAATTCATCAAATCAACATTGAAGAGTAGAGGTGGGGTTAGGACTTGCCTTCGTGGTTGTTCCTTTGGGATCCCCGGTGTAGTTTGGGTTTTGCTTCCTGGTACTGGGCCTCCTTTGGCGATAGGAACAATAGAAATAAGACTACTACTAAAGTAAAAGAAACACAATGCAAACATAGAACTATACTATGGTATAAGTAAAGCGAGCAGGGTTTGTTTTAGGGAGGGTTTTTGGTGGCGTTTTGGCGGCGGTATCGGGATGGGGAGGGTATGTTTTTTGGGGCTTGTTTTATGGTTTAAGATGGGTTATGATTATTATTGGGTACTTAGGAAGGTGGGAATGGCGTGGAAATGGTATGGTAGGGTCTACGGGACAACTAGTTATTTCAAGAATTTTCTGGAAATGTTTCGAGAAAATAGGTTTTCACAGCTCTATGTACGCTCGCCAGGTGTGCCTAGCAATTTTGGGCTGTGTAGCGAGCAGAGCTGTGTGCATGGGCCGGTGCACGACACTGTGTTGTGGACCTGGCCATGTCCACGATTCACGTGATCTGGGTGCATGGAAAAAGGAACGGGGAGAGAAGGGGAAGAGTACGGTTTGTGAGTGACAGGTGGGCCCCGCTCGGTCAGCTCGCACTGACAGCTTGGACTTGGCCCACTTGCAGTGAGACGGGGTCCCCGCCCAAGCTCGCCGGAGTTGGTCTTGCTGCCACTCCATGCTCGGTACCAGCCGCGGTGTGGTCGTGGTCTAATCACAGGCTCTCCGCTCCTTCCGCTTGCTCCCTTGGCGGCAATGGGGTTCGATGTGGCCATTACGGCTCCCCACAGGCTCTCCACTCCTTCTGCTAGCGATCCTGCAGTGGCGCGTTTGGGTGAGTGCGCGCTAGGGCCTCAACAGGGGTTCTAGGTGATTGTGTTCGTGTTTGTGTGTCGTGTGAAGTTGTTGAGGCTGATGGCGCACCTGGTTAGCTTCTGCCGTCGCGGTAGGTGGTTTACGACGGGCTAGCGGCGTGTTCACCGTGGCGGCGGCGACACATAGAGCGAGAAGGGAAATTGAGCGGGGGAGAAGGAAGGATGTCACCTTGAGATGCTCACCTGAGCTTCAATTGACCGGAGACACACCACCGACGGGGAATCATGGTTCGACGGGGATGACAGTGCACCAAGTTGGAAGGGGGGAAAGGGAGCTCAAAGGAGGGATGAAAGATGGGAGACAAGGCGTTCCGACGCCCTGCAGAGCTCGAGGCATACTCTCTTCATCCAAAAATAGTTTTTGCTTCCAGAAAAACTCTTTGACTAAATATATATATTTAAAATATTAATATTTATAGTACGTAATTAGTATTATATTGGAAATATCTTTTGAGTTTATAGTTTTCTAACCCATCAACACCTAATCTTCCATCCATGAGATAAGGGTGAATGTACCCATATATGGATAGGCTGCCTGCGTGTGAAGGGTGCATCGGCAGTCAGTCAAACTCTATCGTCACCTCTTGGCCGACGCTGGGAGCAACATCGGTTGAGATGGTTTGGACATGTCCAACGAAGGCCTCCCGATGCGCCGGTGCGCAGCGGGGTTTTAAAGCGGGTCGACGATGTTAAGAGAGGTAGAGGTCGGCCTAAACTGACTTGGAAAGAGTCGGTTAAGAGAGACCTTAAAGAGTGGAATATCTCCAAGGAATTAGCTATGGATAGGAGCGCCTGGAGGTTAGCAATCAGTGTGCCTGAACCGTGACCTTTGCTTCCTTTTCTGTTTATCCCTAACTCTACCTTTTGTCTTGTGTCCGTTTTGTGTTTCTCTAATCTTGGTCTCTCGTGGGTTTCATCTCGCCTATCCCAACTCGCTTGGGACAAAAGGCTTATGTTGATGTTGATGTTGATGTGATAGCTCGTTCCTCGACCGATCCGGCAATGCCGGGACGGGTGTAATCGCTACGGACTGCAATGGAATAGGATTGCTCAAGAATCATATCCTCGATCAATAGCCCTTCGGTGGACAGATCAGAAATCGGCATAATTTTGGAAGGAGGCGAAAGGTTTATTCGTCCGTTAAGTGTTTGGAAGACATCCAATGTAAAGAGAGATTGTAATCAAATCCAAATCAAGATAAATATCATTCTCACTTCCAAATCGAAACTTTTTTTATGGTTTAACCAAATATTAACCAGATATATATTAATATCTATAACTTATAATTAGTATTATAGATAGATCGTTAAATATACTTTTATAATAATTTTATTTAGAGGTATAAATGTTATATGTATTTTCTACAAGCTCAGTCAATGTTGATAAAGTTTGACCTGCACGTATCCCGATATCTATTTTGGAACGGAGGGAGTAATGCTTTAGCTTTGTTAGCTAGTGGTTGTAAGCATCTGCGTGTGCTTGGAAGTTCCTCAATGCCGATTGTAACTCTCCCGTGTCTAGCTAGTGAAGGTCTCTCTTTGCTCGCAAAAAAAGGATATATGCGCTTTCCTAATGTCTCTCTAGTGAGAACTCTAGATAAATGGACACTCGATCTTATTAACTGTTGGATCAAGATCCAACGCTTAGTCTTATATATGTTTATCTATCTTCGTGCTTCCCCCCCCCCTCTCTCTCTCTACTCAAGGTAGTCTGCCTAGCGAGTCTCGTGGTCTCGTGAGATATAGTGCGATGTTCCTGGCTGAGTGGTTGTTCATCACATAAAAAAAGAGAGAATGCAATCCCGAAGAGAGAGAGAGTGCAAAGATGGGGCACCAAGGGTAGAGGGGGATTGCATTTTTTTGACAGAGGAGTACCTAACTAGTACTATCTTTTAGTTAACTACAATTTAAAGTAAAGGACCATTTAAATCCACCTGCTAATAGGTGGGTTGATAGTAAATTAAAACTATATATATAAACTATTAGCACATATTAGTAATTTCAAACTTACTAATAGAACTAATACTTAATAGCTCCTAACTAATAATTAGTACGTTTATTAATAATATATCAGTTTGGATCTACTGAAACCGCTTACTTTTAGTGATAAAGGATCCAAACAAGTCCTAAGCTAAATCTGGATCCATTTAATTAGCCACTAAAATTTTGTACGAACTATAAAATAAATAAATAAATAATTATTAAAGTATCTCCAGTGATAAAATAAGTGATAACAAGATGAATAATATTTATATTTTATTAGAAAAAAACAGATGGTCTGAAATTATGAAACCATATTTTTTTGGGACCAAGGGCCTTTATTTTGGTATACACAACGGAGGGAGTACAATTTTTTTAGTTCGCATGTTGGATACCGACCAAACAATCCGAATAGGGGCAGATTTCTTAATGACCGTTATCGGGATCTCTACAGCACGAAACCCCCTAAAAATAAGACCGTTGTCTCACAGTGCTGCAAGTCCTCGCGGACAGAACTGGCGCCGCCCTCAGCCGCCGCCCGCGCCTCCAGCAGCACGGCCGCGCGCGCCACCGCCGTTCGCCACTCTGCCGCTCGGCGGCGCGCCGTTCCAAGATCCTGCCCTCCCGGATCCGGCGCTCCCCAGCCCCGCCGCTCCCCGCCCGCCGCCCGCCGCCCGCGCGTCCAGTACCGCACGACCGCGCCACCACCGTCCACCGTCCGCCGCTCTGCCGACTGCGGACTGCCGCTCGGCGGCGCGTCGTTCCCGGCTCTGCCGCTCCTCGGCTCCTGCCTCCAGCCTCCGGCGCTCCAGATCCGACGCTCGAGCTCCGGCGCTCGCGCTTCCCAGCTCCAGCGCTCCCCGGTCGGCGGTCGGCGGTTTGCTCCACTGCTCTGAGGTAAACAAAACTCAAAATCCCCTTTGGCTTTTGCTAACTGATGTTCTGTACTTCTTTGTCATTGCCAAATGCCAATTGCAAAATTCATAGATGCATTTGTAATCTCATTTTGTTATTGAACACCTTTTCTTTGAACTATATGTATCTCTTTTTGTTTAAGCTGTTGTGAACTTTTTATGTTGCTGACCTAAATATTTTCTTGCCATGGGCATACCTTGCTCTCAAATCCTGGGTCCGCCACTGGGCGTCAGGCGCACTGCAGGGCGGCGCACGACGGGATTTGGAGGGCGAGGTTTCAGGTGGGCAGGAGCGGATACTGAAGCCGGCAAGAGTACGAGCGCCGCACGACGAATCGGCGGCTGATTCAGCGATCTCCGAGGGTAAGATCTGTCCCCTTGCTCCAAGGCACGCTGCGGAGGGAGGCGGTATTCACAGCTCCTGTTTTCCTTGCGTCGGCCGGCTGGTGCCATCCTCACTCCCTTCTCCTCTTCTGTAGATTGGCGCCGGGGCTCGTATTTTTTTTTTTTCATGGAGCAGGTCCAGCAGGTCAAGCAGGTCCGTCACTTCTTTCTGTGATGGATCCCTATCTAGTTTTCTGAATTTTTTTTTTTAGTTCCTGTTAACAACACCCTCGAGTTATTCAGGAGGTCCGGAAGTCAATTGTGCGTATACTTTTTCACTGGAAGGCAAAGCCGGAGGACAAGCGGTTTATGGTTATTCCTGGCATTATTCTTTCGATAAATGATGATGGATCTGCTATCATAGCAGCGAATTCCACATTTTTCGGGGTGAAACGATTGAAGCAGAGCTTTGTTGTGAACTTCCCAAATGCTACAGGATATGAAGAAGGACAAGAACTTGCTGTTTCTAAGCCCATTGAATCTGCGTATGGTTTCCACATATTTTCTGCTAAGCCAAGAGAAAGTGGCTATATAAAAGCAGTCAGGTTTGAAACTCAGCCTGTTCGTGTTGGTGATCCTGTTCATTCATTTATTTTCCCTAGAGAAGGGTATATTACACCAACTGCTTATGTCGGAGGTTCAGTAATGTAAGATCTCTCATATACTACCACATTATTATGTAATATTGTCGTTTGAATAAAACTACTGATGTTTTTCTACTTCAATGAATAGAGGTGTCTGTGGCGTAACTCTAGTACATGATTGCTGCATGCATTCGTATGCTTACTTAGGATCACCATTGTTCAATTTGTCTGGTGATCTCGTGGGGATAACATATCTTGATGAGGGACACTCCCGAGCATGGACTGTTTGGAAGCTACGACGTATTTTTAAAAACTGGAAAAGGTAGTATCTGTCTCATATTTGATTAAACTCAAAGAATAACCTAATTTGAAGTGTGTTATTCATTATTCTTCTTATTTGATAAAACCATTTAGAAATGAAATATTTACGACTGCATGCTTCAAAAAATTTGTCATTGCATATTACATATTAACATGTGCATGGACACTTATAGGCACTTTACCCATATGAATAGATTACTTTTATTCTTGATTTGAATAAATTGGCTTCAATTATGGAACTTTTTTTTTATTTGGTATATGTGCAGTACCATTGTTTTCAAGGGAATTGAAGATCCCACAGGGGCAGCTGCTCAAGTGGAAGAATAAAACATCTTGGAGCAGGTTGTGAGCACATGATTATTATTAATGCAAATAAATTATCTATATTTGAGAAAATTCAGTCTGCTATAGAAAAATATGCTTACTAATAGCTATATTTTTTCTTTAAATTTCAAGGGCTGACTATTGGTGGGAGATAGCCTGAGCAGCAGCATATGCAAGATGTCACACATCTCAATCTCAAGAAGTCTGAGGCAGCTGAATTGTGGAGTTGAGTTGCAGCCTAGTGCACGTGTTGATTTAGGTTTTATTTTGAACTATTATGTCACTTTGTAGGAACCATTTATCCTGCTGACCTGTTGATTGCTATGAGGTATTAATGTGACGCGATCTGTTGAACTCTTTTCACATTCATGAAAGCTAATCATTTTCTATTTAGGGTTTTATCGTTGTATTGTTGTGGGAGATTTTTATATAATGTTTGGCAATGCATAGCCATACGTTCACATTTCTTAAATTACTAGTAAGCTGTGTGGTTTGCAGGGTTGCCGCCTTGTTTGGGAGTAGGTTAATTGTATTTGTCGAAGTTGATGTGTTCCAGGAATGTTTGTATCATGTGGGTAATATGATCTAGTGGCGTGCTTCGGCCATTGGCCATGCACTGATGCTGTATTTACGGGAGAGAAATAGAGCTCAAGAAAGAAGCGTCACAGTGATTCTGTTGCAGAGCAGCAGAGGTCAGGGTTAGATGGAGCAGTTCTGTTGAAGCAAAGCAGGGGAGGAGAAACTCGCATGAGGATACTCTGCATTCCGACTTCAGTTGGAGATTATGGAAGAATTGCACAGGATTTAATTAGGACAGTTGCAGGATCTGCTCATTTGCTCATTTAGGCTGCATAGCTTGAAGAGCTTAAGAAAAATGAAGTACATCCTGTCAATATCTAGAACAAAATTTAGGCTGCATAGTTTGAAGAGTTGAAGAAAAATTATTTTCAGCCACATAATAGCATTTTCCTCTGACAACAATTCAGCTGTAGAATTCAACTGCAACCAAATTCAGCTCAGCCGAATAGAGTAAGAACAAAATTTAGGCTGCATAGCTTGAAGAGCTGAAGAAAAACGAAGTGTGTCCTGTCAATATCTAGAACAACGAACTGATTTTCAAAGGTTAACTATTGCAAACAAAAATATGAAAAGAAGAGAGAATAAATTAGCACCTAGTAGCATCAATCACTTTCATGATATATAGATATGCATGAACTACAAGAATTTCGTTAATAATTTAATAACATATAGTTGTGTCGGGTACTAAAGTATGGGGTACCCAACTTTGATGTAAAATCCTCGATACGGCCCAGCCCAAGCAAGGCTTGCAGGGGCCCAAGACGGCCTCACCTACAAAGGCCCATGACGACGCTGCATCAACGCTATTCCTCCCTTGAGCGCGCGGATCCCGCAGGGGACAATTCTCCGATTCGCCCGAGCCTCACCAGGAGGGCTGGGGAAAGCGACGCCCCACGGGGGACAATTCCCCGATTCGCCCGAGCCTCACCGGTAGGGCTCGGGAAAGCGACGCCCTCAGGCACAATTCTCCGATTCGCCCGAGCCTCACCAGGAGGGCTCGGGAAAACGGCGCCCTCGGGCGCAATTCTCCGATTCGCCCGAGCGTCCCCGGTTTCCTCGAGCGCAAGGGCTCCGTTGCTCCCAAGGCTCGGCTGACGTCAGCAGAGCAATCTTGTACTCCAAGGGACCTCTCTGACCACTTTACGAGCGTTGTCCCGTCAAGCAGGCCCAGCAGTATGACTGTGCTTCGCACGCGCACGTCGGCCATACCAACTGTCAGGGCCTCCCTGGCAACAGATATGATGGGTCCACTACCGCCATGTCTCCTCTAGTATGGTCTACGGTGCTACGCCCCGTTTTGCGCCGGGATTCACCAACTACGACTACGACAGTCCAAGCGCCTGACGTATGAGCAACACAGAAACGGGAAAGGTGCTAACTATATAGTCCATCCGAAAGGACGAGCATGTCTTCCACCCGGGCCCCACCTATCCCTCGGGAAATACTGTACGGAAGCTGGAAATGCGCCCGAGGGAGGACGTCCTCCTGCTCCGTCCCACCTTGCCTCGACTGGGATGAGTGAAAGGGTCGAGATGGCGGACTAGAGGGGGGTGAATAGTCCGACGAAAAATAATCGTAGCGGAAATAAAACCTAATCGGTTCTAGCGACAATTCACCCATCTAACTAAGACTCTAAGCACCTTGTAAAAGATCCTAGCAAGAAGCAAAGGTGCAAGCCTAGCTTGAGCTTTCCTAAACCGTTCTAGCGCAAGGTCACATAAACCTAAACACTAATACTTCAAGCATGGGGGAGCTCCTACCAACTAGCAAGCAAAAGAGCACCTAGCACCTAAGCTCACTATTTGCTCAATGACAAGGATACACAATCCTAATCAAGGAGCGCAATTTGTTTAGTTACACCAACTAAACAAGAAACTACTTCTAAGCTACACAAGCTAAGAAGGTTAGTGGCAAGCTACACAAGCTAACCGGTCTCACAAGAGCAACTATAACTACATAAGTAAAGTAATGCACAAAGTAAAAGACTTGTGTAGAAGGGAGCAAACCACCGTGAAGGATGGAAGATGTTGACACGGTGATTTATTTTCTGGAGGTTCACTTGTCACTACAAGCTACGTCCTCCGTTGAGACAAGCTCCAAGGTTGCCGCCGATCCTCTAGCAAGAGGTGACCTACCACAAGTCACCACCCCCACGTGGGGCACCCACAAGCACTTGCTCTTTGATCCAGCCAAACCACTTGTCGCTCTTCACGTCTCGCTCAACTAGCGATGCTCTTTGCGACTCCCGCGGGGTGAGCTCCAACCCCTCACAATCTTGCTCCGGAGCCAAGTACAATATCCTTGCTTGCTTCCACGGAGCCTCTCGCCACCAAGCCGTCTAGGAGGTGGCAACCTCCAAGAGTAACAAGCACCACCGGCTTGCAACTCGATCACCTAGTGCCAACACTTGTAATCTCTCAATGCAACGCACTAGAATCACTCACTAGTGATCAAATGGATGAACACTAAGCACACTAGTGAGTTAGAGAGCTCCCAAGCACACCTATACAAGCCACACAGGCCCAAGGGTGCTCAACTAGTCGGCCAAGGCCGCCAAGTGCTTGGTTTTATAGCCCTCAAGCGAATAGAGCCGTTGCTCTCACAAATCGGCCGTCGGACTGAGCGTCGGACGCTCTCGCGCGCTACCGTCGGACTAAAGCCGACCGTCCGACGCCTCTGATCACCGCCACGTGTCACTAGCCGTTTAACGTTGATCATTGAAGCACAACGCCTAGTTGCTCGCGCCAACTCCACCACCGTCGGACTACGTAGCGTTGGACCAAACTCGCCCAGCGTCCGACGCTTCCAGAGAGCTCCCTGAGAGCCAAAACTTCGTCGGACGCTGTCCGACGCCCAGCGTCGGACTAACGCCTAGCGTCCGACGCCTCCTCAGCTCACCACGTGTCACGCCACGGTTGCTTCTCCACTGCGCTGGACCGTCGGACGCAGAGGAGAAGGTCTGACGCTCGCCAGAGACTAACCGTCGGACTGTCCGACTCTCACAACCACCTGCTACCGTCGGGCGGACACAATAGTCCGACACAGACACTGCTGCCAGCGTCCGAAGCTTGCGTCACAGCTAGGGTTAGCCGTCGGACCGAAACTAATGGTCCGACGCCCGTCTGCCTTAGCGTCCGACGCTTCTGCTCTTCTCCGAAAACCTCTGAATGTGCTAACACCTCAAGTGTTCAACCTTAAGTGCATGTGTGTTAGCTTTTCACAAACATTTTCACAAAGGATTTTCTCTCTTTTCACCGCGCCACTCGATCCTAGCAACGTATGCAAGTTAGATCACTCAAGTGGCACTAGATGACCAATATGCAAACAAGTTTGCTCCTCTTTATAGTATGGCCATCTATCCTAAATCCGGTCAAGCACTTCTCTACTCAACCTTAGACCGATGAAATGAAAACGCCCTACGTTATACCTTTGCCTTGCGCTTTCCATTCCAATCACCGTCTTCATCACCTTGGTCAATGCCGTTGCAACACATGCACCAACACCTCATGAATGATATGATCCACTTCATATCATCATGTGGCTTTTGGTTCATCGATCCTTGACTTTACTTTCTCTTCACCGTTGCATTGGTCCATCGGCGCCAAGCCCACTAGCTTGCCCTTCACACTTGCAACCGGTCCATCGACGCCAAGTCATGTCTTGATCTTCTCCACCTAGCCACATGACTCCATGTCATGTATCATGCGTTTAGCTCCTTCATCTCCATATGTGTGAGCTAAGCATCGTTTCCAAGCCATTTCCACCTCCATGGCATAGATGCTCACACACATGTACCTGTGGACTAATCACCTGTGTAATCAACACTTAAACACATATTAGTCCACCTAAGTTGTCACTCAATTACCAAAACCAAACAAGGACCTTTCAATGAGGAGTCCTGAGCCTCGGGAGTCAACGACCCAAGGAAATCCGCCCTTTTGTCATATCATGCAGGGGAAACAGCGATCGAGTCTGACGCCACGCCATGCCGCAACCACGACGACCACGATTGGCGGACTGAACATCGCCTTGGAACTCACCAAGATCTTCGAATGACCGCGACCATCCCCCCAAGAAACCATGACAAGACTGTAGTCGCCAACAGGCATAGTCACCGAGTACAACTTGCATGGCAACATATTTGTAACCCCTCGCCTCTCCCTTGAGACTATAAAAGGGAGGGCAGGGCCAGCTAGAGAAACACGTCCGACTACATCACCATCTTTACTTCACGTCACCCACAACATACACCATAGCTATAGAATTCATGACACATAAACACACACGCACAAGAGACTTGGGAGCTTCTCCCTCTCTCGCCTAAGCTTGTAACCCCTACTACAAGCATCCCGGTGCAAGGCAACACGACTCGTTTCACACTGGATGTAGGGCATTTCTAGCCCGAACTAGTATAATCCTCTGTGTTCCTCCTTGCACACCATCCGAAACCTCAAGCGCAAAACACAAGTTTACTAGCCGGTGTTAGCAGCCGCTAACTCTAGCACCGATAGTTGGCGCGCCAGGTAGGGGCCTTTTGCGTGTTGATTCAGGTTTCGGATGGCTGATAGCTCCACTACGCTTCCCGTTGGTGCGGTGCTCCGGTTCGGGAGTCTCGAGTTCGTGGCCACTGGCCACAGTCTTGAGATGAACCTTCGCCCGACCGAGCCCCACGTCATCATCAGCCTGACTCGGCCCAGTAGGTGGCCGGGGAAAGGACCGCGGCGACACCTTCACTCGTTCCAGAGGACGGGGAGAACGCCACGCGCCACCCCCGTCGGACCAGGAGGAGGAGGCGCAACCGCGCCAACCCGCCCCTAACTACGAGAAGCGCGGCCAACCCGGTGCCCCTAGTGGCGGACACCAACTCTGCGCCGGCTGCCACCCCGACATCGCCGGCGTCGGTGGCCGCACGCCTGCCTACCGACCGAAGGACGGGCGAGGGCGGGACCGCGGCGTCGTCAGAGATCTCTCTCCACCCTCATTGGGAGAGGGTGATGAGGCCGTCGCCATCTCTCTTTGGGCTCCGCAGCACCACGGACGCCCACGTCCGCATGGTTCGTGCTTTGCTGCATGACTTGGTGGAGACACCTGTCCACCGCCTCGAGCGCATAGACGACCTCGTCGGCGACCACGTGGCTTCTCCCCCATCTTCCCCTGGGAGCACTCCCAGGGCGTATGGCGGAGGGGAAACGGACTCCACCTCCAGTATCACCCCACGAGAATACTCAGAAGGGTGGGACTGCTACGGATGGACCTCGCCATCACGGCGGGGCCTCAGGACTACGACGATGACGAGTTCTGGGCGAACGTGGACTTCACCGTCCATCCCGATGACTTGTGGGAGACTGCCTCGAGTATCGTCACTGACTCCGACTAGTCCTACTTTGACCCGTCCTGGGAGTGCTACCACCTAGTACACCCAGAAGAAGCTCTGTTGGAGGACGTCCACTCAGAGGAAGAGGAGGACGCCCCGACAGGGCAACAACAGCCACCGCTGCAGCAGCTGCACACGCCCTCTCCACCAGCTCCTGACCCCACACCTTCAAAGGACCCGGGGGCTAGGACGTCCCGCCCGCTGTACCGGTCTCCGGAACTGGAGCAACTGCGGGAGCTTGAGGCCCGCATGGGCGAGGACCGTCTGCGCCTCACCCTGCTTCGAGCAGTGCTGGAGCAGGGAGACGGCGGAGCAGCGCGACGCCGAGCCCGTGATGTCCAGGCTCGCATCATCGCCGACAATGGAGCCGAGACGCCTGGAGCTACGCCTAGAGCTAGCTGGAAGCTCACGGAGGCTGCAATGTTACTTCGGAGCATGCCCGAACCTTCCACGGCGGAGGCCCGACAGCTCAGGGATCAGCTCAAGAACCTCCTGGAGGACGCCGCTGTTCTCCAGGCGGAAAGCTCGGCGTCACGACATCGCGGCGCCGAGGAGTACCAGCATGGCGCCCTAGCATGCCATGAGCGAGAGGCCTCGGTGCATCCCGAGGCTCCGAGGGCACCTTTGGTCCACCAACGCCTTGGCAAGGACGTCGATGGAGCCGCTCGAGGCTACAACGTCCATCGGGGTGGGCGCTACGACTCTGACGAGGACCGCGCTCCCTCGCCCGAGACCCCGGGTCCACGCGTCTTCAGCGAGGCCATCCGGAGGGCCAAGTTCCTACCTCGGTTCTGACAGCCGGTCAACATCACCAAGTACTCAGGGGAGACCAACCCCGAGCTTTGGCTGGAGGATTATCTTCTTGTGTGCCAACTGGGCGGCGCGCAGGATGATCTCATCATCATCCGCAACCTCCCCCTGTTCCTAGCCGACTCAGCAAGAGCCTGGCTGGAACATCTGCCCCCTCGACTGATCTTTGACTGGAGCGACCTGGTCAAGATTTTCGTGGGGAATTTCCAGGGCACTTACATGCGCCCTGGCAACTCCTGAGACCTCCGGAGCTGCAAGCAGAGGTCGGGTGAGTCCCTGAAGGACTACATCCGGTGGTTCTCCAAGCAGTACAACGAACTGCCCCAGGTCACCGACTCCGACGTTGTCGGAGCCTTTGCTGCAGGAATGACCTGCAAAGAGCTTGTCCATGAGCTGGGGCGCCGAACCCCCACGATCGTCGCCGAGCTCACAAAGATTGCCACCAGCTTTGCCTCAGGTGACGAGGCAGTGGGAGCGCTCTTCTCCGACCCTAAGGGCAAGCGGAAGGAGGAGGCCCCCGAGGGCACTACCTCCCAAGCCCTCAATAACAACGAGAAGAAGAAGGGGAAGGGGAAGATGCTCCACCGAGAAGACTCCCTAGTGGCCGCCGCCGAGCCCAAGGGAGCCCAGCCTCTCCGAGGCCGCTTCGACGAGATGCTCACCAAAGCGTGCCCGTACCACATGGGTCCGGGGAATCATACACTCGGGGAGTGTGTGATGCTGAAGAAGCACAATGGGCGGCAGGCGTTCAAGGGCGACGCCGGGAAGAAGCCCGCGAAGGACCAAGAGGGCAAGGGCGAAAAAGACGACGAGTTCCCGCCCGTCGACTAATGCCTTATGATCTTCGGCAGGCCCGGAACTGCTCCTGCGCCGCGTAAGCAAAAGCGTGGGCGTCGGGAGGTGTATTCCGTCAGACCAGCGGCCCCGTGCTTCCTCGACTGGTCCCTCGACGCCATCACCTTCAGCCGGGATGATCACCTAGACTACGTCCCATCGCTGGGGCGCTACCCGCTCATTGTCGACCCCGTCGTCGGCAACGCGTGGCTCACCAAGGTCCTCATGGACGGAGGTAGCGGCCTCAACACTTTGTACACCGAGACCCTTGACTCGATGGGGATCAGCCGCTCGCTCCTCTGGGCCACGACGTCCCCATTCCACGGGATAGTGCCCGGGAAGAGCGTGCAACCCCTCGGGCAGATCGACCTGCTCGTCTACTTCACGGCTCCTGACAATTTCAAGGAGACCCTCACGTTCGAAGTGGTAGGCTTCCTCGGCACCTACCGCGCCATCCTCGGGAGGCCATGCTATGCCAAGTTCATGGTGGTCCCGAACTATACCTACCTCAAGCTCAAGATGCCGGGGCCAAAGGGGGTCATCACCGTCGACGCCTCCTACCAGCACGCATACCAGTGCGACGTTGAGTGTTGTGAGTACGCCAGTGCTCTGGTGGAATCCAAGGCCCTCATCACCGACCTTGAGCAGCTGACCAAGGAGGCCCCCGATCCCAAGAAGGCCACGGGCACTTTCGAGCCCGTTGAGGAGGTAAAAGAGGTGCCCCTTCACTCGGGTTCTTCCGACAGCAAGGTGTTGAAGATCAGCACCACCCTCGACCCAAAATAGGAAGTCGTGCTCGTTGACTTCCTCCGCAAACACGCCGACGTGTTTGCTTGGATTCCCTCGGACATGCCAGGCATCCCGAGGGTGGTCGCCGAGCACTCCTTGGACATTCGGGCCGGGTCCAAGCCGGTGGAGCAATGCCTGCACCGATTCGATGAGAAGAAGCGCCGGGCCATCGGGGAGGAGGTGCAGAAGCTTTTGGCGGCCGGATTCATCAAGGAGGTCTTCCATCCAGAGTGGTTAGCTAATCCTGTTTTAGTTAAAAAGAGGAATGGAAAATGGAGAATGTGTGTTGATTACACCAGTTTAAATAAAGCTTGTCCTAAGCATCCATTTCCATTACCTAGCACTGATCAAATGGTTGACTCCACTGTTGGTTGTGAACGACTTTGTTTCCGTGATGCGTACTCCGGTTACCATCAAATTCGCATGAAAGAGTCCAACGAGTTAGCGACTTCTTTCATTACTCCTTTTGGCACATATTGCTACGTAACCATGCCGTTTGGCCTAAAAAACGTGGGTGCAACTTACCAACGATGCATGATCAAAGTTTTTGGGGACCTCATCGGGAGAACCGTTGAGGCTTACGTAGATGATATTGTAATAAAATCTAGGAAGGCGAACGACTTAATAGCCGACCTAGAAGAGGCGTTTGAATGCCTCAAAAAACAAAACATAAAAGCTAAACCCTGAGAAGTGCGTCTTCGGAGTCCCCTGAGGCATGCTCCTCGGATTCATTGTTTCCGAGCATGGCATCGAAGCCAACCCGAAAAAGATATCCGCCATCACACAGATGGGACCGATTCGCAACCTCAAAGGCGTGCAAAAGCTGATGGGGTGTCTCACGGCCCTAAGCCGGTTCATTTCGCGGCTCGGTAAAAAGGGGCTGCCCCTCTACCGGTTGCTGAAGAAAACGAGCACTTCACCTAGACCACCGAGGCCCAGGAAGCCCTCGATAGGCTTAAGGCTCTGCTTTCAAAAGCACCAGTTCTCGTGCCGCCCACGAAAGAGGAGGACTTCTTGCTATATGTTGTTACTACTAACCAAGTTGTGAGTGCAGCGATTGTCGTGGAATGGCAAGAAGAAGGGCACGCGTTACCGGTCCAGCGGCCGGTCTACTTCATTAGCGAGGTCTTGTCTGAAACCAAGACGCGCTACCCTCAGATCCAAAAGCTGGTATACGCGATCGTTCTCACTCGACGCAAGCTGAGACACTACTTGGAGTCACATCCCGTGACTGTGGTATCTTCCTTCCCCCTCGGGGAGGTGATCCAGAATCGGGAGACCACGGGAGAATCGCCAAATGGGCAATCGAGCTGATGGGTGACGGTATCACCTATGCGTCGCTGAAAGGACCTTGTTTGGTTTTGGTAATTGAGTGACAACTTAGGTGGACTAATATGTGTTTAAGTGTTGATTACACAGGTGATTAGTCCACAGGTACATGTGTGTGAGCATCTATGCCATAGAGGTGGAAATGGCTTGGAAATGATGCATAACTCACACATATGGTATGAAGGAGCTAAATGCACATGAGACATGACATGGAGTCATGTGGCTAGATGGAGAAGATCAAGACAAGACTTGGTGTGATGGACTTGTTGCAAGGGCAAAGGGCAAGTTGGAGGCTTTGAAGTCATTGGTACCGATTGTCGGGAGACTTAAGCAAGACTTGGTGCCGGAGGCCGAAGCAAGGGTGAAGAGCAAGTGAAGTCAAGGATCGATGGACCAAAAGCCACATGATGATATGAAGTGGATCATATCATTCATGAGGTGTTGGAGCATGTGTTGCACCGGCATCGACCGAGTTGGAGATGGAGAAGGTGATGAAGATGTTGATCGAAATGGAAAGCGCAAGGCAAAGGTATAACCATAGGGCATTTTTATTTCATCTGTCTAAGGTTGAGTAGAGAAGTGCTTGACCAGATTTAGGATAGATGGCCGTACTATCAAGAGGGGCAAACTTGTTTGCATATCGGTCATCTAGTGCCACTCGGAGTGATCTAACTTTGCATTGCTAGGATCGAGTGGCGTGGCAAGAAAGAGTGAAAAACCCTTTGAAAAATGTTTGTGAAAATGCTAACACATGCACAAGGTTGTGACACACTTTGGAATTGGCACATTTGCAAAAGGGGTGAGTTTCGAGCTCGCAGGAAGCGTGGTTAGATCTTGGATGGATAAAATGCTTTTATCCTTTGAGTTTTGGATCAAGCAATTATGTGGGTTGTGTAGCCCTCTGAATAAGCTTTCCAAAATGTCCAAGATCATCGAAATCGGAGTTCGGAGCTAAGAGATATCGTCGTTTTAGTGAGCGGAGGTCTGCACAGGACGCTGCACCAGACGCTGAACAGTAGCACCGGACGCGCTGCTGTTAATGTTCCAGCGTCCGGTGCGAAACATGCTCGGGCTGAAAAAGAGCACCGGACGCCTGGCATCCGGTGGGGGTGCACCGGACGCGTCCGGTGCGACCCTGGAACTCTCGGGTGCTGCCTAACGGCTAGTTTGAAAGGCGTTTTGAGCACCGGACAACCACCGAACACGTTCGGTGTGAACTAAACTGCGCGTCCGGTGCGTACGCAGAGTGCCCAAAGAAGGGGGTAACGGCTCTATTTCTTTGGTGGTTATAAATTGGAGTGAGAGCCGGCCATGGGCTGTGGTCTAGCACCTTGGGAATGTGTTTCCCTTACTTGTGCTTGGCTTAGTGCTCTCCAACTCACTTGTGCTCATCTAATTCACATCGGAGAAGTGAGTGATCGATCACTAGTGCATTGCATTGAGAGTTTGCATCGAGTGGCACTAGGTGATCGTGTTGCAAGCCGGTGTGCTTGTTACTCTTGGAGGTTGCCACCTCCTAGAGGGCTTGGTGGCTTGTGGCTCCGTCGAAGCAAGCAAGGAAGATTGTGCTTGGCTCCAGAGAGGTGCTTGTGAGGGGTGTTGTGCTCGCCCCGCGGGAGATCATGAAGAGCAACTCTAGTTGAGCGTGTCACTCAACATCTCACTCGTCGGGTAGGTTCTTGTGGCGTTCTTTGGTAGAGCTTGATCTTGGTGATCGATTAGCCACCGAACCGCGGAGTGTAGGTGGACACAACGGAGGACGTAGCTTGTGGCAACAAGTGAACCTCTGGGAAATAAATTACCATGTCATCCTCTACATCATCCTTCGCGGTGGTTTGCATTTCCCTATACAAGTTGTTATTATTGTTCTTTACTTTACTTGTATAGTTATAGCTCTTGTGAGATCAGTTAGCTTGTGTAGCTTGTCACTCACGTTCTTTGCTTGTGTAGCTTAGAACTAGTGTCTTGTTTAGTTTGTGTAACTAAACAAGTTGCGCTCCTTGATTAGGATTGTGTATCCTTGTCATTGAGCACGTAGTGGGCTTAGATGCTTAGTGCGCTTTTGCTTACTAGTTGGTAGGAGCTCTCCCTGGTGCTTAAAGTACTAGTGCTTAGGTTTGTGTAACCTTGCGCTAGAACGGTTTAGGAAAGGTCAAGCTAGGCTAACACCTTCGTTCTTGTTTGGATCTTTGACAAGGTGCTTAGAGATTTAGCTAGAGGGGTGAATCGTTGCTAGAACCGATTAGGTTTTATTCCGCTGCGATTAATTGTTAAAAGGACTATTCACCCCCTCTAGTCCGCCATCTCGACCTTTCAGCCGCGCAAGGCAATCAAGTCCCAGGTGTTGGCGGATTTCGTGGCGGAGTGGACCGAAACGCAACTGCCGCCGCTCCTGACTCAGGAGGAGTATTGGATTATGTACTTCGACGGGTCGATGATGAAGACCGGTGCCAGCGCAGGCATAGTTTTCATCTCACCCCTCGGGGTCAGACTCAAATATTTGTTGCGGATACACTTTGCCGCCTCCAACAACGTGGCCGAATATGAGGCTCTTGTCAACGGACTCCACATCGCTATCGATCTAGGAATCAAACGACTAGAAGTCCGAGGAGACTCCCAGCTTATCGTGGATTAGGTGATGAACGAGTCAACGTGCTACCACCCCAAGATGGCCGCCTACTGTAAGCTAGTGCGGCTACTAGAGGAAAAATTCAACGGCCTTGAGCTCAACCACGTCACGCGCAGGTACAACGAGGAAGCCGACGAGTTGGCAAAAATCGCGTCTGAAAGGGCCTCGGTCCTGACTGGGGTGTTCGCCAACGATCTCTACAAGCCTTCGGTCAACATTAGTCCCTCGAAAGGCAAGGGGAACGAGGCCCTCGAGCCCCCGGGTGGCCCCAAGACCTCTCCAAGCCCCGGAGGCCCCTCGGGGGCTGGTAGCCTCTCGGATAACGAAGAGCAACCCGGGACCAAGGCTGAAGCCGACGACGGTGAAGCCGAGGAAATGGAGATCGATGCCGAGGCAACAGAGATCGGGGACAAGATGGACGACGACGAACCGGATTGGCGCGAACCACTGGTCAGCTGGCTTGTTCGAGGGATCTTGCCCTCAGACAAGAGCAAAGCACGGTGGCTGGCACACAGAGCTAAGTCCTTCACAATGATCGATGGTGATCTCTACCGGCGGAGTCCCTCAGGAGTCCTCCAGCGCTACATCCCCTTCAGTCAAGGCAAGCTCCTGCTCAAAGAGATACATGTTGGGCCTGCGGCCACCACGCTGCACCGAGGACTCCTGTCGGCAACGCCTTTCGACAGGGTTTTTACTGGCCAACCGCCGTGGTTGATGCTACCGAGGTAGTGCGCTCCTGCGAAGGGTGCCGGTATTATGCTCGGCAAACACATCTCCCGGCTCAAGCTCTCTAGACAATCCCAATCACTTGGCCTTTTGCCGTGTGGGGACTGGATCTTGTCGGGCCCCTCCAAAAGGCGCACGGGGTCTTCACTCACCTACTCGTGGCCATCGACAAGTTCTCAAAGTGGATCGAAGCTCGGCCGATTACCCTGATCACCTCAACCCAGGCGGTGTTATTCTTCACCGACATCCTTCATCGATTCGGTGTTCCGAACTCCATTATCACCGACAACGGCACGCAGTTCACCGGAAAGAAATTTCTGGTGTTCTGCGACGAGGACCACATACGAGTGGATTGGGCGGCGGTGGCCCACCCAATAAGGAACGGCCAGGTGGAGCGTGCAAACGGCATGATCCTACAGGGCCTCAAGCCGAGAATTTTCAACAGATTGAACAAGTTCGGCAAGAGGTGGCTGACCGAGCTCCCGGCAGTAATATAGAGTCTTAGGACTACGCCAAGCCGAGCTACGGGGTTCACCCCCTTCTTCTTGGTATATGTGTCGAGGCCATTCTCCCTACAGACCTGGAGTACGGCACCCCGAGGGTCCGAGCCTATGACGAACAGGGAAATCAGACCTCTCGGGAGGATGCACTGAACCAGGTCGACGAGGCTCGGGACATGGCCTTGTTGCACTCGGCCAAGTACCAATAGTCCCTTCATAGATACCACGCTCGGCGCGTCCGAGGCCGAGCCTTCAGCGTTGGTGACTTGGTGCTAAGGCTCAGGCACGACAACAAAGGACGCCACAAGCTAACACCACCATGGGAAGGACCTTTCGTCATCGCTGAGGTGCTACGACCCGGGACGTACAAACTCGCGAACGAGAAGGGTGAAGTCTACAACAACGCTTGGAACATCGAACAGCTACGTCGCTTCTAGCCCTAAGATTCTAAGCATTGTACAAATTGCAAATCTTGAAATCAATAAAAAGACTCGACTTCTCTTTTTGTGTGATTTTAAGATTTTAGCCCGACCCTACCCTCGGGAACGAACGAATTTGTGTATTTCCACACATCAAAAAGTGAGGCTCGGCCCTATCCATGATAGGGCCAACCCTCCCTCGAGGGCTAGGACGGGGGGAAGCCCCAGACTTTTCTGAGCCACAACGAATTCGAAACCCAAAATTTCAAAACCCGCTGAAATTTTTTATCTCCCAAAGCGCACTTCTTGCTCGAACCAAACACAAACTTATAAAGCTTGGAAGAGCGAGAGAAGCCCCAGAGGGCAGAGCCGGCCGAGCCGTGAGACCACCTACGCCTCCGGGATACGGCATCTCCACTCGCCACTCCACGCCCGAAGGCCGACTCACGCTCGAAAGAGAACTAATAAGATCGGCGCTTGGCAAAGGAAGAATGCTCAGGAGAAGAAGGCTAAATACTTTTTCCTCAAGCTTTCCCTCCACAAAGCTCCAAGGATTACGGTCGCGTCTATGCCCCTAAAGCTACGACGCCCAAAAAGTTCCCCGAGGCTCGATGGCCCGGGCCTAGGATCGGCAAGGGAATCGCTCAAGGAAAATTGCCAAACGAAAATGAATTAAAAACAAACGGGCAACAAGTATATACACAAATGTTAAAGCCACGAAGGGCCGCATGTTTGTTCCCCACAATCAAGTCCTTACAAGAGCATTATGGCCCGGTCTTCCTTTAACTCAGGTTCAGAGGGGGAGCTCCACGTCGTCTTGAAGGAGGTTTGCCAGGGCTTCTCCAGGGGCCTTCATCGAGTCGACCAACGCTAGGAGCTCATCATCTTCGGCCTCGAGGAAGCCTTCGCTGACGGGGTCAGCATCAAACTTCCCGTAGTGGGACTTCACCACTGCCAGCGTCTTCTGGACGCCCGTCAGAAGGGCCTCCTTTAGCCAGTCGCTGACGCGGCTGTAAAGTGCCTCCAGTCGGCTCCGAAGTGAGGTCCCTGAGGGCTCCCCGTCGGTGCCAAGGGAGTAACACAGTGCACACGCTACCTTCTGCAGCTCCCGGTGGTCGGTGACTTCGGCGTCATAGGCTGCCTGCAGAGCTGCAGAGATAGAACAAAAAGGTGGAGAAATAAACAACACACAATAGACAACTCACGCAAACAGGACAGGAGATACAACACGGCGCATACCGCCAGCTTCCTTCTGAGCCTTCCGCGCCTCCTCTCGGACCGAATCCACCATGCCCACCGCCTGAGTCAGGGCCGCCCGAGTCTCACTCAGGTCGTTGGCCAAGACTTCGGCGGCGGCGGTCTTCTTGGCGGCAAGCCTCTGGGCGGTGTAACGCTCCTTGGTCGCCTCGGCCAGGGCGCTCTCTAGCTCCTGCACTCGTGTCGCCGAAGCGGCGGCCCGGCTCTCCACGTCCGCAACTTCCTCCTTCAAGATGGTGTTGTCAACACACGTCTCAGCGAACTTGGAGGTCACGGAGGCAAGCTGGTCTTGGGCACGGGCGAGGGCTTTCCCCTTTAGATCAAGCTGCTTCCAGAGCCCGAGACCGCCATGGAGGAAGCAGGACTTGTCGCGGGAGGTATGCATAAGGTCCTGGGAAGAAGAAAGGAGCAGCAACGACTAAGACAGGAACGATCGGCGTGACTGCTGCATCTAGCAAGGCAGAAGCTTACCAAAAGCTGGGCCAGGAGCTCCATTTCGAGGGCATCAGCGATCGCCCGAAGACCCGCTGCCCAGTTGGGCCCGAGCGCTTGAACGGTGTCCCACTTGGACGCCTCGAGGTCATCTCGGAGCAAGTAGACGGGCAGCACTTGAGGGTTCGCCCGGTCCGCCCACTCGATCCGGGAGGCCGTCAACTCCCGAGGCGGTGGCTGCCGCAACGCTATCGCCCAGGGACCTTCCTCGTGAAGTAGAGGAGCTCCCGTGTCGACATCCATGACCGCCACGTCCGCGACAACTGGCTCTGCGGGGGCGGCATCGGCTGACGCTCCCGAGGCGTCTCCAGAAGCGATGACTGGAGCCTTAGAAGCCGGTGCCGGCACTACCTCCGCATCGGCAGTGGAAATGACGACAGCGGCCGCGGGCGGAGCAACTCCCCCTGAAGGGGACCCACTGACGCCACCACCAGACCCTCAGAGGAATGGACTTCCTCGTCCAGTGAACGGGCGCTCCTCCCAGCGGTATCACCACCCCGCACCTTCAGGACCTTCAGGTGCGAAACCTGAAGAGCCGACCCCGAGCGCTTCCTGGGATAAGAAAAGAAGGAAAGGGGCGTTTGAAACACGAGAACAAAAATTGGCAAAGACGCAATTAAAAAAGGTACATACGTTGTTTTTGGGATTGCCTTCTTCTTCCTCGCCGTTCCAGCGCCCGATGGAGTAATAGCCCCGGTGGACGACGTGGGCTGCGCCGCCGGCGGAGGGGTAGGCAACACCTCGACGTCACGGCCAGCCACGCCTTTGGGCGGCGACTCTTTCTGGCCACCGGGAGTCACGTCCGCACCGCCATCCCTCGGCAGGGATGCCCCGGTGTGGGTAGATCCCAGCTCAAGGTCTGGCGTCCGGACGTCGCCTAATTCCGACGCAGGCGGCGTCTTCTCCCTACTCCTCTTGCCCTTGGTCGCCGCAGCAACCAGCGACGTGTCGACAGGGAGAGTCCCCCGAAACAGGGGACCTTCGGCTCCGCCACCCACGTCTCCGGCCACCTCGGGCGCCGGGCCTAAGCCCGTTCCCGGCCCCTCCGATGGGCCCTCGCTACCACTGGTTGGCGGAGCTCTGGCTCCAACAGTCTCACGCCAGAGACCGCGCCTTCAGGCGCGGCCTCCAATAGTTTTGCCCGGGGGCTCGGGTCACGGGCCCCGGCACTTCCGCCGACGAACGCTGACATGGGAGCCTTCCTCGGCTCGTCGGCGCCCATCGCGGGCTTTGTGGTCACCAGGGGCCGGTCCAACACCAATGTCAGATCATCATCAAAAACATCAAAATCGTCTTCCTCGTCTTCCTCCTCGTCGTCCTCCCCGGAGGGGGACTCCTCCTCCGTCTCTCCCACTTCCCTCTGACGGTGGCGAAGCTGGGCGAGCTCATTGGTCTACCGAGCTTTCCTCCTCCTGGAGGCGGTCTTCTTGTCCTTCTTCGCCTTCGCCGCCACGTCCCGAAGATGATTTTGGGTCCGCCGGATTTTGTCCTTCGGGACAGGGGGCTGGGAGGGCTTCTTGGTCCTCGAGAAGCCCTGCGACGGATGAAGAAGAAAATTAGAAAAGGACCAAAGAACCACAAGCTTGACGAAGCGGGCCGCACTTACCAGTGCAATGGAGCCTGTGGGAGGGTGCGTGGGCACCCGATCCAGCTCATCCCATGTAGGATGGCCGCCCACCATGTACTTGACACGGCGCATGACCTCGTCGGCATCCACGTTATGGGGAAGCATCGCCGTGCCCTCCCTCGACGTCCCCGACAGCGTATCATTCAATGCCAATCGGCGCTCCATCAGCGGCAGCACCGTCCGCGCGTGGAAATGCGCTGCCACGCCGGCCCCCGTGAGACCCTGGTCGCACAGCGTCTGCAGCGCCGTGAAGTAGGGGTCCAGGTGCTTGGCATCCTTGGCCTGGCATCCCCACTGCCACTGTGGAAGAGGAGCGGTAAGCACCCTCCCCGTGAACTCAGGGAAGGCGCTCCCGTCGTTGCGGAGGTAGAACCACCCGCTGTGCCAGCCCTTGTTGGAGGAAGGGGCCTTGCAGGGGATGTACGCGGCGGAGCGCAGCGTGAAGCCGCAACCCCTCGCGCGTGGAATCTCACGCGGCTGCTTCGAGCCGGCCGCCTTGGTATACATGTCGACTTGAAAAAGGCGGCGCCAAAGATCCCAGTGCGGGGGCATCCCGAGGTAACCCTCGCAGAGGGCGATGAAAATCGATGCCTGGGAGAAGGAGTTGGGGGGGTGAGGTTGTGGAGCTCCATCCTGTTGCTGAAGAGGAGCGCCTGGCAGAAGCGGCTCGGCGATGACCCGAGTCCACGCTCGTGGTGGGCGATGAAGCTCACCACGTGCCCCTCCGAGGGGTGCGGCTCGTCGTGGTCGCGTGGCGGCACGACCCACTGCGGGCCCTGCTCGTCAGTGCGAGGGCACAGGAGTCCCTTCCTTATGAGCCGCTCCAGATCCGCCGCCGTCATGGTGCTCCGGGGCCACGACTCCACCTTGAGTGCGGCGGCATCGGCAGCAGCGGCGTCAGCAGCGGCGACAGAAGAAGCCATGGCGAGCAAAGGGCAGAAGGCTGTGGTGAGACGACAGCAGCGGCGGCGGTGGCGGTTTGCTCTTGGACAGAGAACGAAGGCGAGGAGGTGGGCGACGGGAGCAAGAAGGCGAATGGCAGGGGGCGATGAGCTAGTGGCTAAGGTAAAAAGAAAAAAGCACGATTTTTTCCTTATATACCTGGGCCACGGTTCGGGTTGGACGCGGAGAATCCGTCGCATTAACTGCGCGGGGCCCGCCTTCACTCCACCATATCACCACCGGCCTCGCGCACGCAACCGTCTCGACTGCCCCGAACCGTCGCGTCCGTCAGGCTCCGCGCTTCGAAAGGTGAGCCAAATCATTACACATGTTCTGTCTCGATACCGCCAACAGACTCTCCTTCTCGATGAAGGAACCCCGGGCTCGGGCGCCCGTTACGTTCCCAGGGTATCGAAGATTGGCCCACAGTGGCTCGAACAGTCGCCCCAGGGAAACCGAGTTAGGGACAGCTGGCGGATGGACCACGAAAACGGTCACTATCCCGACGCCCGAGCGTCACAAGGGACATTTCGTGCTGAGTCCAAGTCCCAGTAGCGAGTCGATGAAGTGGAATCCCTACGTGGGAGGCAACAGGCCCTCGGGACCCATCGAAGGGACCCGACATCCACTAATCGAACCTCGGGAAATATTTGGAGTGTGCTCCGGCCACTAGCCGCCCTCCAACGAACGGGGCACGGACCTCCACTTGGACCAACTCGCTTGCAGCTCATAGGAAATGCCAACTCGCGCTCCGACGGGGAAGTCGGGCAAGACCAAACCTTCATCTTTTCAAAAAAAGAGCGTGAAGGTCGAACTAACGAAAAAGACAAGGAAGGATCCGATCGATCTCCAATACGACAACGGAGGCTCGGGAACTCCATCTCTTACGACAGGAGGCTCGGGGACTCCATCTCCAAGAAATCACCCCCCAATAAATCATAAAATACCCGAGGACTCGTGGTCACAATTTCAAGCCTTTAAAGGGATACATCATCCCTCCAAAGCCTCGGGGGCTACACCCGGCGGGTGCGCTCGTGCGCACCCATCGGAGAAAAAACCTATGTATCATCGTCTCGACAGGAAAAATGGCTTGAACCTATGGAGGAGTGCCTCCACTCCACCAAAGGCTGGGGGTTACTGTCGGGTACCAAAGTATGGGGTACCTAACTTTGATGCAAAATCCTCGATACGGCCCAGCCCAAGAAAGGCTTGCAGGGGCCCAAGACGGCCTAACCTACAAAGGCCCATGACGACGCCGCACCAACGCTATTCCTCCCTTGAGCGCGCGGACCCCGCGGCGGACAATTCTCCGATTCGCCCGAGCCTCACCAGGAGGGCTAGGGAAAGCGATGCCCTGCGGGGGACAATTCTCCGATTCGCCCGAGCCTCACCAGGAGGGCTCGGGAAAGCGACGCCCTCGGGCACAATTCTCCGATTCGCCCGAGCCTCACCAGGAGGGCTCGGGAAAACGGCGCCCTCGGGCGCAATTCTCCGATTCGCCCAAGCCTCCGCGGTTTCCTCGGGCGCAAGGGCTCCGTTGCTCCCAAGGCTCGGCTGACGTCTGCAGAGCAATCTTATACTCCAAGGGACCTCTCTGACCACTTTACGAGCGTTGTCCCATCAAGCGGGCCCCACAGTATGACTGTGTTTCGCACGCGCACGTCGGCCATACCAACTTTCAGGGCCCCCTGGCAACAGATATGATGGATCCACTACCGCCACGTCTCCTCCAGTATGGTCTATGGTGCTATGCCCCGTTTTGCGCCTAGATTCACCAACTACGACTACGATAGTCCAAGCGCCTGAGGTATGAGCAACATAGAAACGGGAAAGGTGCTAACTGTATAGTCCATCCGAAAGGACGAGCATGTCTTCCACCCGGGCCCACCTATCCCTCGGGAAATACTGTACGAAAGCTGGAAATGCGCCCGAGGGAGGACCTCCTCCTGCTCCGTTGAAAGCCCTAGTTTGGTTTTGATAATTAATAACATCCGAAGGGCTAACCTAAGTTGCTAACTGATGGAAAGGTTTAGGTTGGTCAAACCATGGAGTGTGGAGCCTATAAAATTGTGTTGATCAAGATGGCTCTACCATGGATCAAGTGAACAAGAAGTAAGGTGATCAAGTGTTAAGCAAAGGCATGAAGACAAAGGTATAACCTCAAATAGGCTTTTCTTTAAGTGATCAAGACACCTAGAGGGTGTGATCACATTTAGGATAGATAGCCGACTATTAAGGGGAGAACGAGTGTTTGATTACTTTCAAGTGCTCTAGGTTGCATTTCATTGCATTGAACTAACACAACCTAGAGATCAAAGTTAAAAACCCTTGTTTTGAAAATGTTAACACACTGAGCACAAGTGTTGGAGATCTTGAGTGTTAGCACATAGAAGCAAGGGGTGTGAAAAAGAATTGAAAAAGGCTATTTTTCAGAGCGTTAGACTATGTGGTAGCGCTGCGTCGGACCATTGGTCTGCGTTCGATGCCCTAACCCATTACTGTTTTGTTGAGAGCGCCGGACGCTCATTTTCTTAGCGTCGGACCATTCTCCTTGACCGTCCGACGATGGTGAGCAGTGGGTGTTGACACGTGGAGATCTGTAGAGCGTCAGACGCTTCGTTTTGGTCCGACGATGAGCGTCGGACTGAAGTCCGACGAGTTTTATCGCTGTGGAACCTCTCTGGAAACGTCGGACTCTCGAGTTCGTTAGTTCGACGACCCCTCCGCGAACGTCCGACGGTACGCGCACAGTAAACTGAGAGAGGGCGTCGGACTCTGCTGTTTAGTCCGACGCCCCCAGTCCAACGGTGTAAGAATTGGCGCGAAGATGATCGTTGAGATCGGAAGAACGACGTTTAAACCTATTGACACGTGGCAGCCATCCGAGCGTCGGACGCGAAGGATTAGTCCGACGAAACCAGTCCGAGGGTCGGTCCGACGCCTGTAAAAGTGTGTTAATGGCTGTTTTTCAGTGGGTAACGGCTAGGATTGCACTTAGGGGTATTTATACTCCTTCCCTGATCACTTGGTGACAACTCTTGTACACTTGAATCATTTGCATACTTTTTGTGAGCATTCTCTAGCCTCCCACTCACTCACTTGTTCATCTTTGATCATCTTTGTGAGTTGAGTGATCCTCAAGTGCATCATTGCTTAGTGAATTGCATTCTAGAGCACTTGAGAGCAAACCAAGGCTGAGTTCTTATTCTCTTGGGGCATTGCCGTGTCCCTAGCGGCTTGGAGGCGATTCCGGTGTAAGGTTGATTGGTGATTGTTCAGGCCTACACCGAGGTGATTGATTGTGAGAGGTTTTGTGGTTATTCTCGGCGGAGTGCCAAAACCAACTCTAGTGGATTGCTCGTGGTTGATAGCCACTTCTCTTGTGTTGGTGAGCGGCTCCCGGTGAGGGATTGGCATGTGAAGCCTAGCTCGCAATCCACTAAGGAAGACTGGTGCCACAACGACGAGTAGCGTGACGGCGATCATGTGAACCTCGGTAAAAAATCGTGTGTTCACTCTCTTCTCCACCATCGAGTGGTCTTTTGTCTTTCCGGTATTCTATTGGGTTTGATCACTTGGTTTTCATATTGAATATCTGTCGGTGATTGGTCTTCACGGCGTGCGGACTTCACTTCAATCAAGCCCATCAGTATAATCCTCTCGATCTCTCTTCCTTGCGCTTACTACTTGTTTAGGTGCCATCTCCTTAGGTTCGGAGGAGTTGGTTTCTTGCGTGTTGAGTGCTTATATTTGTGAGTAGCATATCGTGATAAGTGGCTTGCATAGAATAGTCTAGAGCTAGCGTTTTGTCTCGCTTGCTTACCTACTAACGTGTGGTCTTGTATTTTGCTAGAATTTTTAATAGGCTATTCACCCCCCTCTGGCCTATACGGTCCTTACAAGTGGTATCGGAGCCGAGGTCACCATCGTTTGAGGCTTAACATCCTTGTGGTGAAAAATGGCTCAAATCAATGTGTTGGGGAAGCCGCCAAAGTTTGATGGCACAAGCTATGATCATTGGAAGAGGAAGATGATAGTGCATTTCATGATCATGCATATCGATGTGTGGAAGGTGACGGAGACAAAAATTGAGTATGAGAATGCTCAAGCTCCTACCGATGTTGACAAAAGAAAGATGGAGTGCAATGCCCATGCAATCAATGCACTCTGCACCGCTCTTGAGTCTCATGTGTTTGAGCAAATCAAGAATCTTGATTTGGCTCATGACATTTGGAAGCGGTTGGAGGAGACATATGAGGGCACACAAGAGGTCAAGAATGCCAAGGTGTAACAACCCTAGAAAATACAAACACCAAAAAATACCAACCAATTAAAATTTTTCCAACTTAATTCTTTAAACCCATGACATGTGCATACATGTAGGTTTAATTATGCAAATAATAATTATGTGATTGCCACTTGCATAAAATGACAATTGCACCCTATCACTTTTCTAAAATAAAGAGCATGCAGCATACCTGGACTTTCATTTGTACTTATTGCTTGTATATACATGTGTGGTACATAAGAGCAAATACAAGTATTTAATTGAAAGCTAGAAATTAAAATGGAAAAAGGGAAAAAGGAGAGGGAGAGAGAGAGAGGCTAGCCAGCCATTCGGCCCAGCCGGCCTGCTTGGCCTCACCCGCGCGCCATGCCAGCCCAGCCAACCGGCCCGCCTCTTTTCTCCTTTTTCGCCTCGCACGCGAGCCAGCCGGCCCAAGTCGCGGCCCAACACCGCGCGCACGCGCGATGCCGACTGCACACGCGCGCGCGTTGAGTCACTGCTGCAATGACCCCACCCGTCAGCGCTTTTCGTCTCGCCACTGTTCTTCTTCTCACCTCGCGAAAGATGGTGGCCGACAGAGTCATGCGAATGGCGTGACCTCGTCCCCACGCTGTCCCCGGCCTGTCGCCGAGCCTTGGCGGCCAAGGATGCGTCCCACTCACACCAAACCCTAGCCGAACTGCCCATCGCAGCCCTCTGATACCCCACGGCGGATCACGACCGTCCGCCATGGCCACAACCGGTGCCAGGCTATAAAAGAGTCCCTCCTCGGTGCCCTAGCCCCCATTCCACTCGCCGCCGCCGCTGGTGGCACCAACCACGCCACAACTCACTACGAAACAGAGGGGAAAGGGAAGGAGGAAGGAGGAGGAGCTGTCCGCCGGAGAGCCGCTGCCGTGGAGGTCGCCGGAACCGGAGCCGGAGGACGGAGGAGAAGCCGGTGATGCGGTCACGACTCAGCACGGCACTGCGAACACACGGCATGGCGTCAAATCGTCACTGCATCGCCATCCTCTCGACCCCAACACCACGGTGAGCCGCTCGCACGCCATGTCTGAACCTCGCCCTGCTCTTGCCATGGCGTTCCGACCCCGGGACGCACAGGCGCGAGCCGCTACCGGCTCAGGCGAAGCACTTGCACACCGCACACACACGACCGGCCAAAGCCACTGGGCTACGAACCTTGCTAAGCCGAGAACGCAGCACGACGCGCTCTCACCGGAGCGTGCTCACCATGGGCGCGTTCCACCGCAGCCACTGCCGTTCCGAGCGATCTAGCTAGCAACCGAATAGGATAGCTCGTCGCAGAGCGCCGCCGCGATCCCTTGAGCCAGCCACACAGATTTGAGCCCTAGAGGAAGCCTTGACCGCCTTGCTCGTGTGCGCCGCAACACCGTCGGAGCGCCACTGTGTGCCATAGAGGTGAAGGAGATCCTGCAGAGACCGTAGTTCATCCTTTTGGGCCGGTATGACTTAGTGACCATGCCAATTGAGGAAGGCCACGCTCAATTGGGCCAAACTGCGACCATTGCCGCCTTGCCGCCGTCCGCCACCGCCGGAGGAACCGCCGCCGTCGGGAATGGACCTCTGTGTGCCTTGAAGCCGAAATTGGGAACTGGTTTAGCGTCAACTGGGACTCTAGAAGCTTAACCACCTTTTGGAGGGCCTCCCAGGCCTTGCCGGGGGTCTCACCGGCGCGGCAGCCTCACCGCCGGCAAGCGGAGCATTCTTCACTCACAACTTTGGGCACAAGCCGACCCATTTTTAATCCAAAATCACCCCGCGAGCCGTCAACCATTGATAGATGTCATCTACCGACCATCACCAAGATCGCCTCACCGCCGCCGGCGACCCGTTGAGCCCCTGTGTCGAGCACCTGACACGCGTTCCTCAGAAGCGCGCTCGGCCACAGCAGCTCGCGCACGAACCGGTCCACCGAAAATCGTGAGGATGAAGGAGTCAGTGAACCTGGTTCACCATAAGCCAAGCCTCGGGTCTACGGACCACGAGAAGAGAGTCCACCATGGACCGGAGTCCACACGCCGAAATCCGCAGCTGACCGAGAGCCGCCACGTGGCGCAAGCCGGTGTCGCCACGTGTCCGAGTGGTGACGTCACGATGACGTCACCATAACGTCATCCGGTTCCATCCGAGAGACAACGTTGACTGGGTCAACGCTGACGTCGGCATGACGTCATGCTGACTTCAGCAGAGTCGTTGCCGCCGAAACCGTTGACTCGGTCAACGGGAACAGTGCACCGACCAATCCCGTGCTACCACTTGTCACCCCCTGGTAATTCGGCCATTTTTCCATTTTCAGAAAATAGGATAATCTTTGAAAATTCATAACTTATTCATACAATATCCAAAAATTGTGCACCATATATCAAAATTCTCAGAAAAATGAGATCTACAATCTAAGACTACGTTTGTGTGCATTTGGGTCTTTATTTTATTGGATTTTTCTGAAATACTCTGTAGGAGTCGCTGACGCGACTATTTCGTGTTCGATTTCAGAGCCGGAGGAGAATCTGACTGAGGAAGATGACCACGAGTACCTTCAGGAGCTAGGAGAGGACTACGAAGGTGCCACATCCCACCAAATCCTTAGAACCTATTTACGCACTGCTAATGACTTTGTTGCCATTGCTTTATGATTATATGATATGCATAGGTTGCATGATAGTATATTTGAATTCCCTGCCTTGTTAAGACCTTACCCTGCTGCCCGCTGCTAGGTTAGCTGCTGCTTTAATACTGTTACTCTTCCACTACTTGCTACTTGCTATGTGCTATGTGGTGGAATTGGGACGGTGAATATGAGAACCTGATTATAACCACCGGGAGAGAGTGCTGCGTGCGTCTTGGGTGCGTGGTAAGGGTTGAGCCCGTGGACGGAGGTGCTGTGATGGCACGGGGAGAGTATCCCCTAAGTGAAGATGCCTGCTTGGTCAAACCTAGGACAGACTAGTTTTAGGTTCATGGGAATCCTTTTCTACTCACTCGCTTCTGATGGGCGGGGGACGGCTGAACTACTTGGTAGGACGGTGCCACTACTACTAGGTTGAGAGGTGATAAGGGTGGGCGGAGACGGTCGATGGGTTCCCGTTCCGTTCTAGATGCGCAGTACCACTGGATGGGCCCGGTACTGTGTCTCCCAGTCTCAGCATAACGGTGTTGGATCCGGAATACCCCAGGGCTGAGTGGTAGGGTGGCATCGACCTAGGCAAGCAAGCACCCGGAATTCTGCCTAGGTGTTTGCGCCACACCTATGATGGCTAATCTTGTGAGTAGCGAAACCTCTGCAGAGTGTATGGTTGATCGATCGATACATATGCCAACCTGTTGGCTATGGACCTTTCCTGTGAAACTTCTACTGGTGTAGTGAGTGATTATTCTCTTCTTCCCCTGGATAATGTCTTCCGGCAGTGTACCCGCTGTGGTAGTGTGCTGCTGAGATAGGCCCGAGAGGGAGTTGGGCCTGTCGAATGAGAGTGAGGTGTGGGTATGGGAGATGTGGTGATGGGAAAAGGGATGATGGTGTTAATTGGAGATAAAACTTGACTACTTAAACACTGATTACAGCTGCATAGGAAACCTCAGCCTATAGGTCTGCTTGAATAGCCTTGCATCCACTTTCCACAAAGCAAATGCTGCATAGGTGGGCTCCGTGGTCAGTACAAATCGTACTGATAAATTTGCTATCAGGTGACGAGAATGAGTACGACTTCGAGGGAGATGATGATGAGGAATAGGGTCACGTGCTACACTCATGTTGGCCGTGAAGGATGAATTGCTTCTGCATCTCCAAAGCTTCTTTAAATGTTGATTCCGCCAATGTGGCGATGTAATAAATGTTTATGTAAGACTTAATTACCGTTGTATGGATCCTGGTGTCAACTGAGATATGGGTAATTTCATGAATTGTCCCAAGCAATCTGTTGAATTACAATTCGAGCCTGTGGATTTCCCTTCGCGGAAATCGAGGTCGTTTCACAAGGTATATATGTTGAGAGAAAAGTTTGGTACTTTCAAGATGAATGAAGATGAAAGTGTGCCGGAGATGTTCAACCAGCTAGAAGTGATAGTGAATGACTTGAAGAGCTTGGGTGAGGACATCAAGGACAAGGACTTTTCCCATAAGTTCTTGAGGTTCTTGCCCACAAGATTTGCAATCATCAAGACCTTACTTGCAAGAGAAGACTTGAGCACTAAGAAGCCCAACCAAATCCTCGGTGAGATCATCACCCAAGACATGAACAATGAAGAGGTGGTTAAGGAGAAGAAGAAAAAGAGTGTGGCTCTCAAAGCTACACCCTCCAAAAGCAAAGGCAAGGCCAAGATGGTTGAGCTAGAAGTAGAATCTACCTCTAGTGATGATGAAGATGATGAAGCCATGGCTCTTCTAGTACGCAAGTTTGGTCGTTTCATGAAGAGAAAGGGCTATGGTCAAGGCAAGAAGAAGTTTATCTCCAAAAACAAGCAAGAACCAAGGAGATGCTTCACGTGCAAGAGCTTGGATCACTTCAATGTTGATTGTCCTCTAAATAGTGACAATGACAATGAGAGTGATGATGATAAGAAGAAGAGCAAGAAGAAGGACAAGAAAGAAAAGAAGAACAAGAACGTGACTCTCAAGAAGAAGAAGAAGGGGCAATCATATTGTGTCACATGGGATGATAGTGATGCCTCTACCGATGATGATGATAGTGATGATGAGAGCAAGACCATCAAGAAGAAGGCTATGGCAAGCATTGCTCTCAACAACAAGCTATCTCTCTTCGATACTCCATCTACATTCTTGATGGCCAAGCCATCCAAGGTACAATCCGATGATGAGAGTGATGAGGAGGAGCTATCATGTGATGAGCTTATGTCCATACTTGATGATGCCAATACTTACATCGAGGCCAAGAGAAAGGAATGCAAAGAATTGCGCAAAGGCAAGATAGTCATTGAGCAATCCTTTGATGAGCTCTTGAAGTCTCATGAGAGGCTAATGGAAGCCCATGAGAACCTCAAGGTCGTTCACTCCAAGCTTGAGAAAGCTCATTCTTCTCTAGTGGCCGAAAATGAGAAGAGGGCATCCATCAAGACATGTGACATGGGTTCATCATGTGATATCCTTAGTGACATGTCAGTTCCTTCTTCTACTATTATTGTCATTAACCCTTCTTGCAGCTCCACCACTCCTATTTCACCCAAAGTTGATGACTCTAAGTCCTCACTTGTGGTAGAAAACAAGAACCTCAAGGAGGAGATCAACAAGCTCACCCGTGCCTTAGGCAATGCCTATGGTGGGGATGCCCGCTTGCTAAAGTGATTGGGTAGCCAAAATTTAGTCACTCTAAGGAGGGACTAGGCTATACCCCCAAGAAAGGCAAGGCCGCTTTTGTGACTCCCAAAGCTAGCTTTGTGAGGAGCAATGGTTGGTATTGCCAAAGATGCAAGCAAGTAGGGCATAATGAGCAACATTGCATGGCCAACAAGATCAAGCAAGTCAAATTTGCTAGTGTGACTTCAATTCGCCTTGATTCTTGTTACATGCTCATCAAGGGAGTGAAGGGTGTTAAAGTCAAGTATATTGGTACACGAAGAGGCAACCCACGGATGAGATCCATTTGGGTGCCTAAGTCTTTGGTCACTAACCTCTAAGGACCCAAGAACGCTTGGGTACCTAAAACCAATTGATCTATTCTTTGTAGGTCAATTATAAAGCCGGAGGAAGACATTGGGTGCTTGATAGTGGATTCACTCAACACATGACCGGAGAGTCTAGTATGTTCAATTCTATCAATACAAATGATAGCCAAGAGTTTGATTCTATCACATTTGGTGACAATGGAAAAGGCAAGGTGAAAGGATTAGGCAAAATTGCTATCTCAAATGATATGAGCATCTCAAATGTGTTGCTAGTTGAATCTCTCAATTTTAACTTATTATCGGTTGCACAACTATGTGATCTTGGTTTCAAGTGCATCTTTGGTATTGATGATGTTGAGATTGTTAGTGTGGATGGTTCCAACTTGATCTTCAAGGGCTTTAGATATGGGAACCTATACTTGGTGGATTTCAATGATAGTGAAGCAAAGCTTTCTTCATGTTTGATCTCAAAGTCAAGTCTTGGTTGTTTGTGGCATAGAAGACTTGGATATGTTGGGATGAAGCAACTTGGTAGATTGGTCAGGCACGACATGGTTAGAGGCTTAAAGGATGTACACTTTGAGAAGGATAGGTTGTGTAGTTCTTGTCAATTTGGAAAGCAAGTTGGGAACACACACCCTAAGAAAGGCATGATGAGTACATCTAGTCCACTTGAGCTATTGCATATGGATTTGTTTGGTCCAACCACTTATGCATGTATTGGAGGAAGAAAATATGGCTTTGTTATAGTTGATGACTTCTCAAGATACACTTGGGTCTTCTTTCTAGTTGACAAAAGTGAAGTGTATGGAATCTTTAAGTCTTTCATCACGAGAAGTGAAAATGAGTTTGATACAAGGGTAAACCAAGTTAGGAGTGATAATGGAAGTGAATTCAAGAATACAAGAGTCGATGAGCTTTGTGATGATCTAGGAATCAAGCATCAATTCTCGGCAAAGTACATTCCTCAATCAAATGGTCTTGTCGAAAGAAAGAATAGAACTCTCATTGATATGGCAAGAACCATGCTAGGTGAATACAATGTTAGTGATGAATTTTGGGCGGAAGCTATCAATACGGCCTGCTACACTAGCAACCGTCTATATTGTCATCCAATGTTGAAGAAGACATCCTATGAGCTCTTGAATGGAAGAAAACCCAACATTGCATATTTTAGAGTGTTTGGTTGCAAATGCTATATCTTAAAGAAGGGCACTCGTTTGGTTAAATTTGAGAAGAAGTGTGATGAAGGATTTCTTCTTGGGTATTCAACTTCAAGTAAAACATATAGAGTATGGAACTTGGCACATGAGATAGTGGAAGAAGTCCATGATGTTGAGTTTGATGAAACAAATGGGTCTCAGGAAGAAAAGGAAAATCTAGATGATGTAAGAGGACCTCAATTAGTTGATGCCATGAAGAACATGGACATTGGTGACATTAGACCGAAACAAATTGAAGATAATGATGATGAAGTCATCTCTCTTATTATACAAGTGGAAGATGATGCAAATCAATCAAGCTCAAGTGAATCTCAAGCTCAAGCTCATGATCAAGATCAAGACCAAGTTCAAGATGCTAGTTCATCTCATATTCTCCAACCAACTCACATTATAAGAGATCATCCTCTAGATCAAATTGTTGGTGATATTAGTGGAGGTGTACAAACAAGATCAAGAGTGGCTTCATTTTGTGAGCACTATTCATTTGTCTCACAAGAAGAGTCTACCAACATTGAGAAGGCACTCAAAGATGAGGATTGGATAAATGCTATGCATGAAGAGCTCAACAATTTTGAGAGAAATCACGTATGGGAATTAGTTCCAAGACCAAGTAAACACAATGTGATTGGCACCAAGTGGGTCTTTCAGAACAAGTAAGATTAAGATGGGATTGTTGTGAGGAACAAAGCTAGATTGGTTGCACAAGGTTACACTCAAATTGAAGGCTTAGACTTTGGAGAAACCTATGCACAGGTGGCAAGATTGGAAGCAATCCGGATCTTATTGGCATATGCATGTGCTCATGATATCAAGCTCTATCAAATGGATGTCAAAAGTGCATTCCTGAATGGCTACATCAATGAGTTAGTCTATGTTGAGCAACCTCCCGGTTTTAAAGATAATAAGAAGCCCGACCATGTATACAAGCTCAAGAAGGCCCTCTATGGCTTGAAACAAGCACCAAGAGCATGGTATGAGAGGTTGAGAGACTTTCTACTCTCTAAAGGGTTCAAGATGGGAAAGGTTGACACCACTCTCTTCACTAAGAAGATTGGGAATGACTTGTTTATCATGCAAATCTATATTGATGATATCATCTTCGGATCAACAAGTCAAGCTTTTTGTGAGGAGTTTGGAGAAATGATGGCCAAAGAATTTGAAATGTCCATGGTAGGAGAACTTAGCTACTTTCTTGGACTCCAAATCAAGCAATTGAAGAATGGCACATTTGTGAGTCAAAGCAAGTATATCAAGGACATGATAAAGAAGTTTTGGATTGCAAAATGCAAAAGCAATCTCAACACCAATGGGCACTAGTGGAAGCTTGGAACCGGATGTAGAAGGTGAATTGGTTGATCAAAAACAATATCGGTCAATGATTCGTAGTCTACTCTATGTTACCGCTTCTAGGCCGGATGTGATGTTTAGTGTGTGCATGTGCGCAAGATATCAAGCCTCTCCAAGAGAAAGTCATTTGAAGGCAACTAAAAGAATAGTGAGATACTTAAAGAGCACACCTAACATTGGTTTGTGGTATCCCAAGGGCTCCAACTTTACATTGATAGGTTATGCGGATGCGGACTATGCCGGTTGCAAAATTGATAGAAAGAGCACTTCTGGTACATGTCAACTCTTGGGAAGGTCACTAGTTTCATGGTCATCCAAAAAGCAAAATAGTGTTGCACTGTCTACCGCCGAAGCCGAATACATTAGTGCGGGAAGTTGTTGTGCACAATTACTTTGGATGAGACAAACCTTGAAGGACTATGGATTGAAATTCAACAAGGTTCCATTACTATATGACAATGAAAGTGCGGTGAAGATCACAACCAATCCGGTGCAACATTCAAGAACCAAACACATAGATGTGAGGCACCATTTCATAAGAGATCACCAAGCAAAAGGAGACATTGTAATCACAAGTGTAGGCACCGAAGATGAACTAGCTGACATATTCACCAAGCCACTTGATGAAGCTAGATTTTGCAAGCTAAGGAATGAGTTGAACATACTTGACTACTCCAACATGTGTTCATGCACTTCATGAATATCTTATGACATGTCTATTCTCCAAGCAAGGCAAATGTATCATTATTTGACATGTGCATTCATATTTTGCTAGGACTTGCTAGATCATATAGATATGATTTTGTTCTCTCTAGGTCATTCATTGAAAGCTAAAATGGTTTTGAAGTCTATATGGCATCACTATTGCTTGGTTGATTGCTTGATCTAGTGATGGCATATAACTTGTTCATGGGGATGCAAACCTAGTGTTGAATCTAGATTAAATGAGTAACTAAGTGCTTAACTCAACATAGGCAAGATAACCCCGAGTGGCGTGAAGAAGCTTGTCTTTGGTTCAAACCGAGTTAAGACACTTGTACAAATTTGCTAGATTGAACCAAAATTTGACTATAAAGGTCTCTCTTTCCATTAACTTGACCCTTTTGTGGTACTTGATGCCAAGGGGGAGAAAGAACAAAGATAAAATGACAAAAGGGGAGAGAACTTGAGCTTCGCGATGAACCATCATTAGGCCCATGATGGAAGAGTAATAGGCCAAAGTAAAGGGATCAAAAAATTTTGAATCATAACCTTTACTTAAGATAAGCTCACCTTAAGGGGGAGCAAACTCATGAACTTGGTTGTTGCATTTGGAATATGCATTGGCATATGTCTGATGCACTTGCATATGTTTTTACATTCTATTGCCATGTTCTTGAGTGGAGTATGCTAGTATAGAATTGTTTGATGACTTGATAACTAGCATGCTTAGGTGGTAGCAAGATGATCTTGTACTTTACAAGTGGTTTTACAAGTAGTTCTTGAGCATTGCCTATAATGTTGATCTCATGGTATGCTCAAGTTTTATGATCATCTAGTTATCAAAAGTACTAAGGATGGAGATTTCAGCAACTTCGATATGAAATTTTCAATCGGTATCACGCTTCAAAGGTTTATCCTAACCATCCTAGCACATCTTGGTGGAAATTTACTCTCTATATATGCATATGTGTAAGCTTTCAAATCCAAACTCATGCACATATGTAGGGGGAGCTAAATAGCCACCAAACCGAATTTGTGTTGTTTGTCCTTTCCAAAAACATGACAATCTTGTTCGGACAAGCTCACAAGTTCAAAAACAAACTTAACTCTTATCTTTGTAAGGGATGTTATCAATTACCAAAAAGGGGAAGATTGAAAGCCCTAGTTTGGTTTTGATAATTAATGACATCCTAAGAACTAACCTAAGTTGCTAAGTGATGGCAAGGTTTAGGTTGGTCAAACCGTGAAGTGTGGAGCCTAGAAGATTGTGTTGATCAAGATGGCTCTACCATGGATCAAGTGAACAAGAAGTAAGGTGATCAAGTGTTAAGCAAAGGCATGAAGGCAAAGGTATAACCTCAAATAGGCTTTTCTTTAAGTGATCAAGACACCTAAAGGGTGTGATCACATTTAGGATAGATAGCCGACTATTAAGGTGTCACACCCAATTTTAAGGATAAAATTGAATGAACCAACTTATGTGCGCCCAGAGATCAATCACACACATAAGCGACAAATTACATAGTACCATCACAAGGTTCAATATATAACGAATAATATCACAGAGTCTTTACATTAATAACAGCGGAATATATATAACTCTCTCGCGGTAACTCCAATCCACAGGGAATAGTTGACTGGTGAACACAATCCTAATAGTCCTCAGAGGAGTCATCATAGTCATCTGTTACCCATCCGGGATTTTTATCCAAATATGAAAAATAAAGCAAGCGTAAGTACATGTCGTACTCAACAAGAGTAGCACGGGTTTATGAGGCTCAAATAAGGCATGACACTGGTTTAACAGCAATTGCTTTTAGTTGATCACATTTTAGCAATTGAGTAGCAGCAATAGAATATACCAAGGAACAAGATTCGCACGATCATATAAACATGATAATTAATATGGAATAAACATCAATAGAAACTTCAAATAAATCAATATTAAATTAGTTAAGTTCCTGTAAGACGTCCAAGGCAGCTCGTGACCGTGAGCGCGGCTGATATATCAGTTTTACACTCTGCAGAGGTTGCACACTTTCACCATAAGTCGTGATTCCCATATGCCAAGGGTCATGACTCCCATGTCACCTCACCAAGGAAGTGCGGCAGGGTACACTATGAAGTCTTTCAAAAGCCTTCCTAACATGCCACTAATCAATCCGGGCGCAATGGCAAGGGGTGGTAGAGCCCTCCTTCTAGTGGCACACACACGCAACAGTACACACAAAGACAGGAGCCGCAAAACAACCAGCTCGGCAAGGAACCTTTCAAGATTAACAACATAATAGAAAGTAACTTCATACTTGACTAAAGTCAGAGCCATATGACCCTCATGGTTGCGCTGTAAGTCCCGGTGTCATACTTACAGTTAAGTCCTTAGTCCATGTTGCTAAAAAGCATCTTTTAATCTTTATTTCATAATCAATTATTCAAGTTTATAAGATCATGACATCATCAAGCACTAGCATCACTACTCAAATGCAATCTCATAGGTAACAAGGATCAAGTGATCAAAACTTAGGAATAAATGCTAGGTTTACCAAGGTAGACACATGCATCATGAATTTAATGATTAAGGTGAATAGGCAACAAGGATGGTCCATGCTATACTTGCCTTGATCAAAGGGATCCTGAGAACTTGGATCCTCAACGGAGTACTCTTGATCACCAACGTATTGCTCACCGTCTGAACTCGATCACAACATCACCATACAATCATCGAGGCAATCATACACGAAGCAAACAAGATTTAGATTAGAAACAGTACACCAACAGTAGAAAAACAGATTGAAAAGTTTATAAAACCAATCTACGCGTCGCTATGATTTCAACGATATAAAGATCACGCAAATCGGAGTTCAAACGGAGAAGTTATGAAATAAACAAGTTTTACTTTAATAAAATAATAGATTAAATCTAATCTCAAATTTTAAAAGTTGAAAACATGTACAACAATAGCATCATTAGATAGATTACGAAATTACGAATCCAACGAAATTTGAACGGATCAAATCGGAGTTAAAACGAATATTTTATGGCCAAAATTGAAACGACCTCGATTTCCGTGAAGGGAAATCCACAGGCTCGAATTGTAATTCAACAGATTGCTTGGGACAATCTATGAAATTACCCATATCTCAGTTGTCACCAGGATCCATACAACAGTAATTAAGTCTTACATAAACATTTATTATATCGCCACATTGGCGGAATCAACATTCAGAGAAGCTTTAGAAGATGCGGAAGCGATTCATCCTTCACGGCCAACTTGAGTGTAGCACGTGACCCTATTCCTCGTCATCATCTCCCTCGAAGTCGTACTCATTCTCGTCACCTGACAGCAAATTTATCAGTACGATTTGTACTGACCACGGAGCCCACCTATGCAGCATTTGCTTTGTGGAAAGTGGATGCAAGGCTATACAAGCAGACCTATAGGCTGAGATTTTCCTATGCAGCTGTAATCAATGTTTAATTAGTCAAGTTTTATCACCAGTTAACACCATTATCCCTTTTCCCATCACCACACCTCACATACCCACACCTCACTCTCATTCGATAGGCCCAACTCCCTCTCGGGCCTATCTCAGCGTCACACTACCACAACGGGTACACTGCCGGAAAAATGTTATTCAGGGGAGAAAAGAATATGCTCTCATCTAATAGTGGTTGCAAAAACATTCGGAAAGGTCCATAGCCATCGAGTTGGCTTATGTATCGATCGATCAACCATACACTCTGCAGAGGTTTTACTACTCACAAGATTAGCCATCATCGATGCTCTACAATCATCTAGGCAGAATTCCGGGTGCTTGCTTGCCTAGGTCGGTACCACCCTACCACTCAGCCCTGGGATATTCCGGATCCAACACCGTCATGCTGAGACTGGGAGACGCAGTACCGGGCCCCATCAGTGGTACTGCGCATCTAGAACGGTACGGGAATCTGCCATCCGTCACCGTCCACCCTTATCACCTCTCAACCTAGCAGTAGTGGCACCGCCCTACCAAGTAGTCCAGCCGTCTCCCGCCCATCAGAAGCGAGTGAGTAGCAAGGGAATCCAGATGTTTCCGGTCACTAGTCAGATCCTAGGTTGTGACCATGCATGCATCTCCACTTAGGGGATACTCTCCCCGTGCCATCACGGCACCTCCGCTCACGGGACTTCAATGCACATCCCGGAACCACCTCATAAGTCATTACCCGCCACAGGTATCTCTCGTGGGGATGCCCAGGTTGCACCCCCGGCACGACTTGCCCCACGGGCTTGTCTCACATCTCACTTGGTCGACATCAACCCTTACCACGCACCCAAGACGCACGCAGCACTCTCTCCCAGTGGTTATAATCAGATATACACCGTCCCAATTCCACCATATAGCATATAGCAAGTAGTAAGTAGTGGAAGAGTAACAGTAAATTAAGCAGCAGCTAACCTAACAGCGGATAGCAGGGTATAGTCTTATCAAGGCAGGGAATTCAAATATACTATCATGCAACCGATCCATGCATAATCGTAAAGCAATAGCAACAATGTCATTTGCAATGTGTAAATAGGATCTAAGGATTTGGTGGGACGTGGCACCTTCATAGTCGTCTCCTAGCTCCTGAAAGTACTCGTGGTCGTCTTCCTTAGTCAGATCCTCCTCCTGCTCTGAAATCGAACACGAAATAGTCACGTCAGCGACTCCTATAGAGTATTTCAGAAAAATCCAATAAAATAAAGAGCCAAATGCACACAAACATAGCCTTAGATTGTAGATCTCATTTTTCTGAGAATTTTGATATATGGTGCGTAATTTTTGGACATCGTATGAATAAGTTATGAATTTCCGAAGATTATCCTATTTTCTGAAAATGGAAAATGACCGATTAATTAGGGGCAGCTCGGGATTGGTCCACGTGGCGCGCGGGTCCAGTAGTGCGGCATGTGGCGCCTCATCAGAACACAGACCCGATGGTCGCCCACCAGGTGTTCGATGCTGGTTCCCAGAGAGTCGCTGGCGTCAGCGTAGCTCGACGTAGCTCTGCGGAGCTCGGCGGTGGTCGGGGGTAGCTCGGCGGAGCTCGGCGTAGTTCGGCGGTGGTCGGGGGTAGCTCGGCGGAGCTCGTCATAGCTCGGTGTAGCTCGGCGGAGCTCGGCGTAGCTCGGCGGGGCTTGGCGGGGCTCGGCGTAGCTCGACGGAGCTCGGTGTAGCTCGGCGGGGCTCGGCGTAGCTCGGCGGGGCTTGGCGGAGCTCGGCGTACCTCGGCGTTCCTTGGCGTACCTCGGCGTAGCTCGGGCGAATCGGACATTCGGGCGCCGAGGGTGCCGCTCTCCCGAGCTCTCCCGGGGAGGCTCGGGCGAATCGGAGATTTGGTGCGCCGAGGGTGCCGCTCTCCCGAGCTCTCCCGGGGAGGCTCGGGCGAATCGGAGATTTGGTGCTAGCAGGGTTCTAGGGTGTCTGTTCAAGGCGGCGGTGTCTCTCCGGTGCGGCGGACGATGACAGGGCGGCGATGACCATATTTCGGCAAGATAGGGCTCGGCTTTCCCCAATTGGCGTGCTCAGGCAGTCGTCCAACCAGATGGTGGCGGGTTAGAGTCGTGGTATGGCCTCCTTCTCTCCCTCGGCATACGGCGGTTCTCCGACGAGGTGGAGGCGCACGTAGCCAAGGCGACAGACATGATTCGGGGCTCGGCTATCTACGCGGCGGTGCTGAGGCAGACTTGGCGAACCTCGTCGGCCTCTCTCCGCAGCGCGAGGCGATCGGGGGTACTCGAAACGTATTTAGGCGAGGCGGATCGTGTCGGCGGTGATCACGTTTCCCCGAGAACGCACCTCGCGGTGTTCCGGGCTATGGAGGTTCGATCTTCCGCAACTAAGCTTGTCCGAGGTGGTCGGTGAGTTGGTGGTCACGCTAGCGGGTCGCGGTATTGAGATGCTCCGGTCATCGGCGGCGATGTCGCCGCGACTGTGAGGTTCCGGCGGGGCTAAGGAGGTGTTCTAGGAGATGTATACACCTCCAGGGTCTATGGCGATGGTATACCAACTACCAATTTTGGCTACCGAGATTCCCAAGGTGCTCGGTTGTGGCGGCGGCGTGTCGCCGACGACGGCGGAAGGCGGCAACGCGGCTACGACCATGTCTTGGTTCAATCGAATGCGGTCTTGTCAAATTGGTGAGGCTAGAGAGGCATACAACACTCTAGTGGCGAACTTTAGCCATGGCATGGCCTTCTTTTGGCGACGGCTCGCGGCGGCGCTCCGGTAAGGTCGCGGCGCACACGGCCAAGGCGATTCAGGTGGTTCCGGCTTCAATCCCGCGAGGCGGGTTCGTTCGCGAGATCTCGGTGTACCATCTTGGCTCCCTCCTACCGCGCGAGATACTCAGCTAGACCCTGAACGGACTTCGCCGTGCCAGAACATGCCATGGCGAGCACGTCTTCCCACGAGCGCGTCGTGCTGCGCTCCGGGGCCATGGATGGTCGGTCTTTGCGATTCAGGCTAGTCCGTCGTGCCCGTGGAGCTAGTGGTCGTGCCGATGGGTGGCAGGACGATGCTACTGGCTCAGGTGCTCGGGAACGCCGACGAGACGGCGACGCTCCGAACGCCCATGACTGCGGTGCCCGTCGAAGTCACTCCAGTGTATATGCGCGTCACCCGTTTGGCTTGGCAGGTCTTGTGTGTGTGCGCGCGGTGTTCCAGGGTCGGAATCGACCCGTGGCCTACGCGCTCGTGAAGCCGAGCGCCATGGCCGAAAGCACGGCGAGGTTGGCAAGGTGCTCGGGTGGCTCACCGCGGTGTCGGTGAAGATAGGATGGCGATGCAGTGGCGAGTCGGAGCCGTGCAGAGCGTACGCAGTGCCGTGCCGAACCGTGACGGGGCTCCGGCTTCTCCTCCGTGTCCGGCTCGGCGCGCTCCGCGGCGGCAGCGCTCCGGCAGCTCCTCCTCCTCTGCTCCGCCCTTCTCCCTCTCTCTCGGCTATGCGGTGGGGTGCGGTGGCTTGTGGAGCCGCAGCGTGGCGGCTGCGAATGGGAATGGGCTAGGGCTCCTCGGGTGCTCCAATTTATAGGCGGCCGGTTCTCGGAACAGCGGCGGACGGTGATGGGTATCGATGGGTGTACGTGGAGCTCATCCGTGCGCTTGAGCTAGGGTTTCAGGGTGCACGCGGGCTCGCTTGGCGGCCAAGAAAGGAGGGGACAGGAGGGGGACAACTCTGCGGGGCGTGGTGCTGTCGGCCGTGGGTCCGGGGTCACGCCATTCGCGTGACACCCCCGGCAGGCGCGTCGCCTTCGTGAGGAAGAGAAACAATGGAAGGGGAAGGCGGCTGACATGCGGGCCCGGGTTGGCAGCGAGCGCGAGCGCGAGCGCGTGTGTGCCGGTCGCGTGCGCGTTGCCGGGCCGCAACGTGGGCCGACAGGCTGGCTTCCATTCTTCCTCTCTTCTCTTTTCTTTTTCCTTTTCTATTTTCACTTAAGTGTATTTATATACATATATTACCCTTTTTAAATATTGAGTAAACACAAACATAAATTGCAATAAATCCCAAATGTGATGCATAAGTTATTATTCTATGTGAATGGAATTAAAATGCAAGCTATACTCCTTTATTTACCAAATTCATAATGAAACCTATATGCTTGCACAAGAAAAATGGGTTTTCATAATAAATAAATAAAAAATTTTAATTGGTTGGGATTTTTAGGTTGTGTGGATTTTTTTTTGGGGTTGTTACAGTCCTCCCCCCTCATTAGGATCTCGACCTCGAGATTCAGAGATAACGTACCCATCGAAGAGGTAAGGAAACATAATCCGCAAGTCCAATTCTTTCTCCCACGTAGCTTCCCTTTCAGTGTGATTGCTCCATTGTACCTTGCACATCGGAATGGTCTTGTTCCGCGTCTCCTTGGTATCCCGTGCCAAGATCTTGATCGGATGTTCCTTGTATTCAAGCGTGTCTTGCAGATCTAGTGCATCCGTAGGAACTTGCTCCTCGGGAAGCTTCAAACACTTCCTTAATTGTGAGACATGGAACACAAGGGTGTACTCCAAATAATTCCTCCGGTAGTTCCAGCTTGTAAGCAAGCTTCCCAATCCTTTACAGATCTTGTATGGCCCAACATATCTTGGCGCCAATTTCCCCTTCACGTGGAATCTGACAGTGCCACGAAGTGGAGATACCTTGAGGTAGACATAATCCCCAACCTTGAACTCAAGCTCTCTACGTCTTCTATCTGCATAGCTCTTTTGCCTACTCTGTGCAATTCTCAAATTTTCTCTGACCTATGCTACGCCTTCCTCTGCTTCTACAATCTTAGCAGGGCCAAAGAAGCCCTCTCTCCGGGTTCTGACCACATTAGCGGGGTCCTGCAGGGCTCTCCCATACAATGCCTCAAACAGGTGACATCTTGAGGCTTGTTTGATAGCTGTTGTTGTACTGAGAATTCAGCAGTGGGGTAAGCAGCTTTCCCAACTGGTCTTGTATTTTATCACACAAGCTCGGAGCATATCTTCGAGAATTTGGTTCACTCTTTCTGTTTGACCGTCAGTTTATGGGTGATAAGCCGTGCTATAGTCCAGCTTGGTTCCGATGGATTTGTGCAAGGCCTGCCAGAATCGAGACGTGAATTGTGAGCCTCGATCAGATATTATGCTTGTGGGTGCCCCGTGTAGTCTCAGAATGTGGGTTATGTATAAATCCGCCAGCCATTCGGCCTCGTAGCCAATGCTGATGGGAATGAAGTGAGCGACTTTGGTCAAACGGTCGACTATCACCCAAATTGAATCGTGTTTCTTCTCGGTGCGGGGTAACCCAACGACAAAATCCATCGAAATGCATTCCCATTTCCATTCTGGAATTGCGAGGGGTTGTAGTAGGCCGGCTGGTCGTTGATGTTCGGCCTTGATTCTGCTGCAAGTGTCACATCGGGCTACATGCCCTGCAATGTCTGCCTTCATATTCTCCCACCAGAAGTGCTTCCTTAGATCATGGTACATCTTGGCTGACCCTGGGTGAATGCAATATTTGGAGTCATGCCCTTCTGACAGAATCTCTTCTCGTATCGCTGAATCCGTCGGTACGCAGATTCTATCTTTGTACCATACAGTTCCCTGCTCATCTTCTCGGTATTCGGGGCCTCTTCCCAGCTTCATCAAACCACGGATATAGTCTATCTCAGGACAGTTCTTTTGCGCTTCACGGATCCGTGAGGTGAGATTGTACTCGATGCGAAGCTCATTTAGCATGCCATAGGAGATTACCTCGAGCTGGAACGCGTCAAACTCTCTCCTGAGCTCAGACGGCATAGACTTGGTGATGAGGGTATGGCAGTAGCTTTTGCGGCTAAGTGCATCAGCGACTACGTTAGCCTTCCCTGGGTGGTAATGGATCTCAAGATCATAGTCCTTGATGAGTTCTAGCCTCCTGCGCTGCCTCATATTCAGATCTTCCTATGTGAAGAAGTACTTCAGGCTCTTGTGGTCGGTGTATATGTCACACTTGTTGCTCATCAGATAGTGTCTCCAAATCTTGAGTGCATGTACCACGGCTGCAAGTTCTAGGTCATGAGTCGGGTATCGCTGCTCATGTTCCTTCAACTGTCTTGAGGCATAAGCTATCACTCTTCCTTCTTGCATTAGTACACAGCCCAAACCTTGCCGAGAGGCGTCACAATATACAACAAAATCTTTGTGAATGTCGGGTAGGGCTAGTACAGGTGTAGTAGTGAGCTTCTCCTTCAAGGTCTGGAAACTCTTCTCACATTCAGGAGTCCATATAAACTTGTTCTCTTTCTTCAGCAAGTTGGTCATGGGTCTTGCAATCTTGGAGAAATTCTCAATAAATCTGCGATAGTATCCTGCAAGTCCCAAAAAGCTTCTGATTTCTGACACATTACAGGGTTGTTCCCACTCTTTCACAGCTTCAATCTTGGCTGGGTCTACCGCGACTCCTTCTCCTGACAGTACGTGTCCAAGGAAAGCAACTTCCTCAAGCCAGAATTCGCACTTGGAGAATTTGGCGTATAGCTGGTTGCGAGACAACCTCTCCAATACGGTCCTCAGATGATGTTCATGTTCCTCTTTTGTGGCTGAATAAACCAATATATCATCAATGAATACCACCACAAACTTGTCTAGCTCATTCATGAAGATCTTGTTCATCATGTTCATGAAGTATGCTGGAGCATTAGTGAGTCCAAATGAGACTACTGTGCACTCATACTGTCCATATCTAGTGATAAATGCAGTCTTCGGGATATCCTCTTCCCTGATCTTCATCTGATGGTACCCTGATCGGAGATCGATCTTCGAGAAGTACTTGGCCTTACTCAGTTGATCTAACAGATCATCGATGCGGGGCAGTGGGTACTTATTCTTGACTGTGACCGCATTCAGATTCCGGTAGTCAATGCACATCCTCATCGTGCATCCTTCTTCTTGACAAACAAAACGGGAGATCCCCAGGGCGAAAGCACTAGGCCTAATGAAGCCCTTCTCCAGTAATTCTCCCAGCTGCTTCTTGAGTTCCTTCAACTCATCAGCCGACATTCTGTAGGGTCTTTTGGCAATCGGTGCAGTCCCTGGCATCAGCTCTATAACAAACTCCACGTCTCTATCTGGTGGCATTCCTGGCAACTCCTCTGGAAATACGTCATTGAACTCACAGACCACTGGCACATCTCTGAATGTCAGCTCTGTCTTATCTGCTTTAGTCTCCAGGGCACATAGGAGGGCTTGGACTCTCTCGGTTTGGGGTACACATCGGACAGCTGTTCCCCAAGGGTGGGTTACCTGAACATATCTAGGTGAACAAGATATCACTCCCCGGTGTTTGGTTAGCCAGTCCATGCCTAAGATGACATCTAAGCTATTGGAGGGTAGTAGGGTTAGGTCAGCTCGGAAGTCAAGTCCCTCGATTGTGATTATCACTCCCCTACATATGTGAACGCTTCTGAAGGTTCCTAAGGGCGAGCTAGTTAGGATGGGGTTTGCTCTCGGGGTTACAGGTATGTTATGCTTTCGTGCATATGCAGATGAAATGTATGAACATGTAGCTCCCGAATCGAACAGAACTGTAGCCATGTTACCCTGAACTAGGAACGTACCGTACACAGCATCAGGTGCAGCTTCAGCTTCCTCAGCGGTCATGTGGTTCAGTCTTCCTCGGGTAGCAGATCCCCGGTTCGGTGTGCCCTGTGCAGCTGCTGGTGCACGGTTGAGGTCAGGGCACATAGCCACACGGTGTCAAGGCCTTCCGCATCCGAAGCAAGTGGAGGGCGCACTGCCTGCTGCGGTTGTCGCAGGAGCCTTCCAGTTGCTTGTCCTCGGTGTGTTGGTAGCCGGGACGGGTGTGTTCTGCACAGCTCGAGTCGGCGCAGGGTAGGTCTGAGCGGGGCGGTGGTAGTTGCTGTTGTTGGTACCACCACGGCTCGTTCCCGAAGAAGGTCCCTGGCGAGTCCGGAAAGGCGGGGGTGCACCCGTTCGCTGTCTCTGGGGTGGAGCAGTGCGAGCGGGTCCCTCAGAGCGGCGCTTCTTTCCCTTGTTCTGGGCCTCGAACTCCAGACGTGCTTCTATGCGATCCTTCTCAATCTTAATATAGCGGTCAATCAGCTCACGCAGAGTGTAGCTCTTGTTCCCTGACAGAGCCAACCTGATCTTGGTCTGAAGTCCCTTCCTGTAGTAGTACATCTTTTCCTTCTCGGAACTCACGCAAGACGCAGGTGCGTAGCGGAGCAAGCAGTTGAAGCGGGTGGTGTACTCGTGGATCCGGTCAGTTCCCTGGGAGATGTTGCGAAACTCGTTTTCCTTAGCCTCCATGACTCCCTCAGGAATGTGGTGGTCACGGAAAGCCTCGGTGAACTCATCCCAGTCAATGCGGGCTGGGTCCTCGTGAGCGCTGGTGTAGTTGTCCCACCATGCTCGTGCAGCACCGGTCAGCTGGTGGCTAGCAATCCCAACACACTCCTCGTCGGAGCAAGTGGTCAGGTCCAGCTTCTTCTCCATCTCTTTAAGCCAATCGTCGGCAGCGAGGGGATCGCTGTCGGTCCCGTCGAAGGTGGGTGGCCTCAGCTTCAGGAAACCCTCCAGTTTCCTTTGGAAGTCATTCTGGGGTGGCCTATGATGCCTGTTCATCCCAGTAGCTATGGCATTCAGCAGCTGGGTCTGCTAGTGCCATTACTTCCGCCAACGTTGGTGGCAGGCGGCGGCGGCGGTGGCGGAGGCACATTCTCGCCCTGTGGTGGCGGATCGTTCACCGGCGGTGCATCCTCTGCCCGGCGCAGCTCTTCTTCCAAGTTAACTCCAGCTCGCCTGCCAGCTGGGCGTCCACGGTTGCGACCACGCCCCGATCCTGGCGCAGGTGCGGGGAGAGGGCTGGCGGTTCTCCAGGCGCGCGGAACGTCTCATTGACATCTGAAGTTATTAGGTACGTGCTCAGTGCAGTAATAATCTTGTAGTGGTTTAAGTAGGAGTTAGATGTTTTCACCGATTTAAATGAATTAAAACATTTTTCATGCTATCCTACACTCAACCAAAGAAGCATAGAGATCCATAAGAAGCATAAGATCCAAATGTCACTCATCACATGATTATTATTATATAAAGGATGTTCCTAGCTGCTAAGAAGATCGTGCTATGCGCAGATAGCCAATGACAGGACAACTCATGGTATCACTAGTCTAAGGGCTACGCAGGGTCCCATAAGCTACTGGTGCATAAGGTCAATAGCCCTTTGATCGGGATCTCAATAGTGCCATCGCGCAGTGGACGAAGTGGTGGTCCAAGGCTGGTCATCTACAAATTTTTTTCAAGAAACGGATTAGCAGGTCCTTGTATTAGATAAGCCATTGCATAAAAAGTGAATGCAAGGTCGGTAATATAACCGAAAGAGAGTCTGGCTTCCTATTCTAACGTCCATTTTCTATGGGTCTCGTCCTACAGTCAAGTATGACTCTGATACCAACTGAAATGACCTCGATTTCCGCGAAGGGAAATCCACAGGCTCGAATTGTAATTCAACAGATTGCTTGGGACAATCCATGAAATTACCCATATCTCAGTTGACACCAGGATCCATACAACGGTAATTAAGTCTTACATAAACATTTATTACATCGCCACATTGGCGGAATCAACATTCAGAGAAGCTTTAGAAGATGCGGAAGCGATTCATCCTTCACGGCCAACTTGAGTGTAGCACGTGACCCTATTCCTCGTCATCATCTCCCTCGAAGTCGTACTCATTCTCGTCACCTGACAACAAATTTATCAGTACGATTTGTACTGGCCACGAAGCCCACCTATGCAGCATTTGCTTTGTGGAAAGTGGATGCAAGGCTATACAAGCAGACCTATAGGCTGAGGTTTTCCTATGCAGCTGTAATCAATGTTTAATTAGTCAAGTTTTATCACCAGTTAACACCATTATTCCTTTTCCCATCACCACACCTCACATACCCACACCTCACTCTCATTCGACAGGCCCAACTCCCTCTCGGGCCTATCTCAACGGCACACTACCACAACGGGTACACTGCCGGAAAAATGTTATCCAGGGGGAGAAAAGAATATGCTCTCATCTAATAGTGGTTGCAGAAACATTCGGAAAGGTCCATAGCCATCGAGTTGGCTTATGTATCGATCGATCAACCATACACTCTGCAGAGGTTTTACTACTCACAAGATTAGCCATCATCGATGCTGTACAATCATCTAGGCAGAATTCCGGGTGCTTGCTTGCCTAGGTCGGTACCACCCTACCACTCAGCCCTGGGATATTCCGGATCCAACACCGTCATGCTGAGACTGGGAGACGCAGTACCGGGCCCCATCAGTGGTACTGCGCATCTAGAACGGTACGGGAATCTGCCATCCGTCACCGTCCACCCTTATCACCTCTCAACCTAGCAGTAGTGGCACCGCCCTACCAAGTAGTCCAGCCGTCTCCCGCCCATCAGAAGCGAGTGAGTAGCAAGGGAATCCAGATGTTTCCGGTCACTAGTCAGATCCTAGGTTGTGACCAAGCAGGCATCTCCACTTAGGGGATACTCTCCCCGTGCCATCACGGCACCTCCGCTCACGGGACTTCAATGCACATCCCGGAACCACCTCATAAGTCATTACCCGCCACAGGTATCTCTCGTGGGGATGCCCAGGTTGCACCCCCGGCACGACTTGCCCCACGGGCTTGTCTCACATCCCACTTGGTCGACATCAACCCTTACCACGCACCCAAGACGCACGCAGCACTCTCTCCCAGTGGTTATAATCAGATATACACCGTCCCAATTCCACCATATAGCATATAGCAAGTAGTAAGTAGTGGAAGAGTAACAGTAAATTAAGCAGCAGCTAACCTAACAGCGGATAGCAGGGTATAGTCTTATCAAGGCAGGGAATTCAAATATACTATCATGCAACCAATCCATGCATAATCATAAAGCAATAGCAACAATGTCATTTGCAATGCGTAAATAGGATCTAAGGATTTGGTGGGACGTGGCACCTTCGTAGTCGTCTCCTAGCTCCTGAAAGTACTCGTGGTCGTCTTCCTTAGTCAGATCCTCCTCCGGCTCTGAAATCGAACACGAAATAGTCGCGTCAGCGACTCCTATAGAGTATTTCAGAAAAATCCAATAAAATAAAGAGCCAAATGCACACAAACATAGTCTTAGATTGTAGATCTCATTTTTCTGAGAATTTTGATATATGGTGCGCAATTTTTGGACATCGAATGAATAAGTTATGAATTTCCTGAAGATTATCCTATTTTCTGAAAATAGGGAAAATTGGTCGGTTAATCTGGGGCAGCTCGGGATTGGTCCACGTGGCGCGCGGGTCCAGTAGTGCGGCATGTGGCACCTCATCAGAACACAGACCCGATGGTCGCCCACCAGGTGTTCGATGCTGGTTCCCAGAGAGTCGCTGGCGTCAGCGTAGCTCGACGTAGCTCTGCGGAGCTCGGCGGTGGTCGGGGGTAGCTCGGCGGAGCTCGGCGTAGTTCGGCGGTGGTCGGGGGTAGCTCGGCGGAGCTCGGCGTAGCTCGGCGGGGCTTGGCGGGGCTCGGCGTAGCTCGACGGAGCTCGGCGTAGCTCGGCGGGGCTCGGCGTAGCTCGGCGGGGCTTGGCGGAGCTCGGCGTACCTCGGCGTTCCTCGGTGTACCTCGGCGTAGCTCGGGCGAATCGGACATTCGGGCGCCGAGGGTGCCGCTCTCCCGAGCTCTCCCGGGGAGGCTCGGGCGAATCGGAGATTTGGTGCGCCGAGGGTGCCGCTCTCCCGAGCTCTCCCGGGGAGGCTCGGGCGAATCGGAGATTTGGTGCTAGCAGGATTCCAGGGCTGTCTGTTCAAGGCGGCGGTAGTCTCTCCGGTGCGGCGGACGATGACAGGGCGGCGATGACCATATTTCGGCAAGATAGGGCTCGGCTTTCCCCAATTGGCGTGCTCAGGCAGTCGTCCGAACCAGATGGTGGCGGGTTAGAGTCGTGGTATGGCCTCCTTCTCTCCCTCGGCATACGGCGGTTCTCCGACGAGGTGGAGGCGCACGTAGCCAAGGCGACAGACATGATTCGGGGCTCGGCTATCTACGCGGCGGTGCTGAGGCAGACTTGGCGAACCTCGTCGGCCTCTCTCCGCAGCGCGAGGCGATCGGGGGTACTCGAAACGGATTTAGGCGAGGCGGATCGTGTCGGCGGTGATCACGTTTCCCCGAGAACGCACCTCGCGGTGTTCCGGGCTATGGAGGTTCGATCTTCCGCAACTAAGCTTGTCCGAGGTGGTCGGTGAGTTGGTGGTCACGCTAGCGGGTCGCGGTATTGAGATGCTCCGGTCATCGGCGGCGATGTCGCCGCGACTGTGAGGTTCCGGCGGGGCTAAGGAGGTCTTCTAGGAGATGTATACGCCTCCAGGGTCTATGGCGATGGTATACCAACTACCAATTTTGGCTACCGAGATTCCCAAGGTGCTCGGTTGTGGCGGCGGCGTGTCGCCGACGACGGCGGAAGGCGGCAACGCGGCTACGACCATGTCTTGGTTCAATCGAATGCGGTCTTGTCAAATTGGTGAGGCCAGAGAGGCATACAACACTCTAGTGGCGAACTTTAGCCATGGCATGGCCATCTTTTGGCGACGGCTCGCGGCGGCGCTCCGGTAAGGTCGCGGCGCACGCGGCCAAGGCGATTCAGGTGGTTCCGGCTTCAATCCCGCGAGGCGGGTTCGTTCGCGAGGTCTCGGTGTACCATCTTGGCTCCCTCCTACCGCGCGAGATACTCAGCTAGACCCTGAACGGACTTCGCCGTGCCAGAACATGCCATGGCGAGCACGTCTTCCTGCGAGCGCGTCGTGCTACGCTCCGGGGCCATGGATGGTCGGTCTTTGCGATTCAGGCTAGTCTGTCGTGCCCGTGGAGCTAGTGGTCGTGCCGATGGGTCGCAGGATGATGCTACTGGCTCAGGTGCTCGGGAACGCCGACGAGACGGCGGCGCTCCGAACGCCCATGACTGCGGTGCCCGTCGAAGTCACTCCAGTGTATATGCGCGTCACCCGTTTGGCTTGGCAGGTCTTGTGTGTGTGTGCGCGCGGTGTTCCAGGGTCGGAATCGACCCGTGGCCTACGCGCTCGTGAAGCCGAGCGCCATGGCCGAAAGCACGGCGAGGTTGGCAAGGTGCTCGGGTGGCTCACCGCGGTGTCGGTGAAGATAGGATGGCGATGCAGTGGCGAGTCGGAGCCGTGCAGAGCGTACGCAGTGCCGTGCCGAACCGCGACGGGGCTCCGGCTTCTCCTCCGTGTCCGGCTCGGCGCGCTCCGCGGCGGCAGCGCTCCGGCAGCTCCTCCTCCTCTGCTCCGCCCTTCTCCCTCTCTCTCGGCTATGCGGTGGGGTGCGGTGGCTTGTGGAGCCGCAGCGTGGCGGCTGCGAATGGGAATGGGCTAGGGCTCCTCGGGTGCTCCAATTTATAGGCGGCCGGTTCTCGGAACAGCGGCGGACGGTGATGGGTATCGGTGGGTGTACGTGGAGCTCATCCGTGCGCTTGAGCTAGGGTTTCAGGGTGCACGCGGGCTCGCTTGGCGGCCAAGAAAGGAGGGGACAGGAGGGGGACAACTCTGCGGGGCGTGGTGCTGTCGGCCGTGGGTCCGGGGTCACGCCATTCGCGTGACACCCCTGGCAGGCGCGTCGCCTTCGTGAGGAAGAGAAACAGTGGAAGGGGAAGGCGGCTGACATGCGGGCCCGGGTTGGCAGCGAGCGCGAGCGCGAGCGCGTGTGTGCCGGTCGCGCGTGCGTTGCCGGGCCGCAACGTGGGCCGACAGGCTGGCTTCCATTCTTCCTCTCTTCTCTTTTCTTTTTCCTTTTCTATTTTCACTTAAGTGTATTTATATACATATATTACCCTTTTTAAATATTGAGTAAACACAAACATAAATTGCAATAAATCCCAAATGTGATGCATAAGTTATTATTCTATGTGAATGGAATTAAAATGCAAGCTATACTCCTTTATTTACCAAATTCATAATGAAACCTATATGCTTGCACAAGAAAAATGGGTTTTCATAATAAATAAATAAAAAATTTAATTGGTTGGGATTTTTAGGTTATGTGGATTTTTTTTTGGGGTTGTTACAAAAATAAACTGAGTGGCAAATCTGTAAATATTGAAAACGCCTTTTGAATTTAAACCGAGGGAAATATGTTTCTTAAAAAGGAAAGCGTAATCTGAGAAATACGCCAAAGGACCGCGGGTTAGAACATTAAAAAGCTCAGGGGGTCTTTTGCAAAAGTGGCACCGAAGGGGTATGGAGTGCTGTGGGCCGCCCGATCTGTGATGGACGGTCGGGATTAGATTGGGGGGAAGAGGGGCGGCTCTGGTCGCCGGGGGAATAGGGCAGTGCGGCGGTGGCCATTGCCGGCGGCGAGCTTCCTCGCTGGAAAACGCGAATAGGGCCATGTGGTGCATGGTTCGGCTCGGGAAAAGCACTGGGAGCAAGAGGAGATCAAGGCGAACCCATATATGGCATCAATTGTGGCGGTATCGGCTCGGGAAGGGTGCAGCACGTGCAATGGAGGGTGGTCCTCGGCGGTGGGATCGCGGGGAAGGTTACGGTGCACCAAAACGAGAGAGAAGGGGTCAGAGAGGTTCCTAACCTTGACACGAAGCTCCGGGGGTGCTCGAATTTGACGGGAAAGGTCCCAGTGGTGGACATCGACGTCAATGGCGGACGGCGGCAATGGCTCTGCGCAGCGGTGGCTAGGGCACGATTTGGCGGTGGGTTCTGCGCTCGATTTGTGGGGAGGACAGGCAGAGCGCTCGGCTCCTTTTATTGCGGCACTTGGCGTGGCCTGCACGCACGCCAAGGAGGCCGGGTCGACCACGATTCGGCGCTAGCGTCCGGCTCGGTTACGAGCTGGAGGTAGGAGGGGAGCCTAACGCACGGGCCTCGCGTGTCGGCGGCAAGAGCGAAGGAGAGGGCACACGCGTGCGGCAGGAGCTGGGCCGGCTCTGCTGCTGGGGCTCGGCCCACGCGGGGAAAGAAGAGAGGGGAGGTGCGCTGGGCCATCGGCCCGAGTGGGAGAGGAGGGGAGAGGGGAAAGCTGGGCTCGGCCTAGAGAGAGAGAGGGAGAGAGGTTTCTTCTCTTTTCTTTTTTTTCAAACTCATTTTCCAATAGGTTTTCCAAATATATTTGAATATTTTCAAATCTCAATAAAGTGCAAATCAAATAAAATATCTTTGAGCAGCATGGATGCAACAAATCATGTTTCTAATTCCTATGATTTATTTTAATTGCTAAAAATTATTATTTGCCAGGTTAATATGCCAACAATTGCATAAAATAAATCAATTTATCCCTATTTTAATAAAAGCAAATTTTAGGGTGTTACATAAGGGGAGAACGATTGTTTGATTACTTTCAAGTGCTCTAGGTTGCATTTCATTGCATTGAACTAACACAACCTAGAGATCAAAGTTAAAAACCCTTGGAAAATGTTTTGAAAATGCTAAGACACTGAGCACAAGCGTTGGAGATCTTGAGTGTTAGCACATAGAAGCAAGGGGTGTGAAAAAGACTTGAAAAAGGCTATTTTTCAGAGCGTCGGACTGTGTGGTAGCGCTGCGTCGGACCATTGGTCTACGTCCGACGCCCTAACCCAGTACTGTTTCGTTGAGAGCGTCGGACGCTCATTTTCTGAGCGTCGGACCATTCTCCTTGACCGTCCGACGATGGTGAGCAGTGGGTGTTGACACGTGGAGATCTGTAGAGCGTCGGACGCTTCGTTTTGGTCCGACGATGAGCGTCGGACTGAAGTTCGATGAGTTTTATCGCTGTGGAACCTCTCTGAAAATGTCGGACTCTCGAGTTCGTTAGTCCGACGACCCCTCTGCGAATGTCCGACGGTACGCGCACAGTGAACTGAGAGAGGGCGTCGGACTCTGCTGTTTAGTCCGATGCCCCCAGTCTGACGGTGTAAGAACTGGCGCGAAGACGACCGTTGAGATCGGATGAACGGCGTTTAAACCTGTTGACACGTGGCAGCCATCCGAGCGTCGGACGCGAAGGATTGGTCCGACGAAACCAGTCCGACGGTCGGTCCGACGCCTGTAAAAGTGTGTTAACGGCTGTTTGTCAGTGGGTAACGGCTAGGATTGCACTTAGGGGTATTTATACTCCTTCCCTGGTCACTTGGTGACAACTCTTGTACACTTGAATCATTTGCATACTTTTTGTGAGCATTCTCTAGTCTCCCACTCACTCACTTGTTCATCTTTGATCATCTTTGTGAGTTGAGTGATCCTCAAGTGCATCATTGCTTAGTGAAGTGCATTCTAGAGTACTTGAGAGCAAGCCAAGGCTGAGTTCTTATTCTCTTGGGGCATTGCCGTGTCCCTAGCGGCTTGGAGGCGATTTCGGTATAAGGTTGATTGGTGATTGTTCAAGCCTACACCGAGGTGATTGATGGTGAGAGGTTCTGTGGTTATCCTTGGCAGAGTGCCAAAACCAACTCTAGTGGATTGCTCATGGTTGATAGCCACTTCTCTTGTGTTGGTGAGCGGCTCCCGGTGAGGGATTGGCGTGTGAAGCCTAGCTCGCAATCCACCAAGGAAGACCGGTGCCACAACGAGGAGTAGCGTGACGGCGATCACGTGAACCTCGGTAAAAAATCGTGTGTTCACTCTCTTCTCCACCATCGAGTGGTATTTTGTCTTTCCGGTATTCTATTGGGTTTGATCACTTGGTTTTCATATTGAATATCTCTCGGTGATTGGTCTTCACGGCGTGCGGACTTCACTTCAATCAAGCCCATCGGTATAATCCTCTCGATCTCTCTTCCTTGCGCTTACTACTTGTTTAGGTGCCATCTCCTTAGGTTCGGAGGAGTTGGTTTGTTGCATGTTGAATGCTTATATTTGTGAGTAGCATATCGTGATAGGTGGCTTGCATAGAATAGTCTAGAGCTAACACTTTGTCTCGCTTGCTTACCTACTAACGTGTGGTCTAGTATTTTGCTAGAATTTTTAATAGGCTATTCACCCCCCTCTAGCCTATACGGTCCTTACATCCGTCCCACCTCGCCTCGACTGGGATGAGGAGTCCCGAGCCTCAGGAGTCAACGACCCAAGGAAATCCGTCCTGTCATATCATGCAGGGGAAACAGCGATCGAGTCTGACGCCACGCCATGCCGCAACCACGACGACCACGATTGGCGGACTGAGCATCGCCTTGGAACTCACCAAGATCTTTGAATGACCGCGACCATCCCCAAGACACCATGACAAGACTGTAGTCACCAACAGGCATAGTCACCGAGTACAACTTCCATGGCAACATACTTGTAACCCCTCGCCTCTCCCTTGAGACAATAAAAGGGAGGGCAGGGGCCAGCTAGAGAAACACGTCCAACTACATCCCCATCTTCACTTCACGTCACCCACAACATACACCATAGCTATAGAATTCACGACACATAAACACACGCACAAGAGACTTGGGAGCTTCTCCCTCTCTCGCCTAAGCTTGTAACCCCTACTACAAGCACCCCAGTGTAAGGCAACACGACTCGTCTCACACTGGATGTAGGGCATTTCTAGCCCGAACCAGTATAATCCTCTGTGTCCCTCCTTGCACACCATCCGAAACCTCAGCCGTAAAATACAAGTTTACTAGCCGGTGTTAGCGGCCGCTAACTCTAGCACCGACAAGTAGGGCGTTGGTCTACTTACTAGAATTTTGCAAATCTAATTATTTACTAGAATTTATTGCTTTTTTAAGTTATATGGAGAAATAGTAAAATGGAATTAGGAGAAGTAAAGTATAAATATTAAATTAAAAAGTTGGCAATAAGACCACAATGCTTAGTGGAATATTGATTTGAAGGAAAACTTACGAGAAATACACGATAGGAACAAATAACATAAATACTGTGATATCAATCTATGTGTTATAATAGGCCCCGTTTAGTTGGTGTTCTGATATTGTAGCATTTTCGTTTGTATTTGATAACTTTTATCCAACCATGGACTAACAAGACTCAAAAGATTCGTCTCGACATGTATAGACAAACTGTGTAATTAGTTATGTTTACCTACATTTAATGCTCCATGCACGCGTCTAAAGATTTGATGTGACAGGAAATTTGGAAAAGGTTTGGGAAAATTAGGGAACTAAACAGGGCCATATTTCAGATATTTGGTAGCGCTAGAGCCTATAATGAGACTGCTGGCTACAATTCAGAAGAATTAAAGTTGGTATAGACTTGGATACGACTATGCAAGCGTGGCGTTAAAAGTCGAGTAGGCACAAGCGCACGCCTCCGCATGCCCACGTGGGTCCCACCAGCCGCATCTTTTCTTCCCCATGCTGCGCGCACTCTCTTCTACCCATGCACTCTCTCTTCACGGCGGCCTTCCCCAACTCCGGCGACCTCTTCCGCATGACCACGCCGGTGAACCACCAAGGCCACCGACGGATTCAAGGGTAGTCCCTAGTACTCCCAGGAATACCCAACTATTTTGATGCTCTCTTGAGAATATATGTCTAAATACTTATATACATAAATGTATAATGCAATATTCTTTAGAATTTCAGTTGATTATAGCTCACATTAGCCAATAGAAAAAGCATCTTGACTTGTCACCTAACTGGACACCCTCACAGACTAGCCCAATAAGAGGCCCATCATCCATGACGCCTCTCAAAGCCCCACCCCACTTCAATGTCCTCATTACCGAGAAAACGGTTGAGGATTAAGGAATAATAATAACATAACAGAGGACGTGAGTGTGAAGACTAAGGACTTACAAATTATAAAGTGATTTATTATGTACTTTCATTGTTGTATAAAACTGGTTAGCAGTTCTATTTCTATTGTTTACAATTTACATTGCAATTGCTATTTGTTTACAAAATGAACTAACAAATTGATTAATTTAAAGGGATAGAACAATAAAGATAAGGAAAGTGGAGTTAAGTTCTACAACAATGCCCATGAATTAGATTGTTTTTAAATGTGGAAATACCCAAGGTAGAAATCCTGGCTCCACCACTGACCAAGGCCATGGACAGCGACCACCATGGATCCAGCCCTGGCCATGGAGGAACTGTCCCTAACCATTGCATATCCAGCAAGGTAGGCCTTCTCGGAGCAGAGTCCATACCGCAGTAGAGGCCCAGGCCTAGCCAGAGGCCCACAGAGCAAAAGTGGTTGGGGGAGGTGGCGGCCAGGGCGCAGGCGCACCCCAAGCGCGGCCGCACCACCCTCTCTGTTGTCTAGGCCCACCTTGCCTTGGTCGGTTACATTAAGACAGAGAAGGTCGGTTCTGAATTGGATGGCCAGGTTCAGTGAACCTTATAGTCGATTTGGTGCTTTCGTGAGGGGATAAAGGCACATTCCATAGAATATCTCCTCTCCTCCCCTATAAATAGAGGGCCACACCCCCTCACCAACAATAACATAAGAGGACAGCTTATTAGTAGTTCCTTGCTCCAACCAAGCTTTTGCCAACGTCTTCATAGACTCCTATATTAGTAAGGTCATATGTTAGTTATTTTGCACACCAGTATTACAACTACAACTATCATATATAATATATGAGTCTCATAACTCCCACTCTAGTCCTAGTTTTGTTCTTATGCATAAGAAAATAGCTTTTGCAAGCAGCCTAATTTTTGAATCAATCCAACCACCCTTTTAAAATATCATACCAATAGTTTTACCATTTATATGAAATACAATTGCTAACACTACTGTTGTATGCTTCTGAGCATCGCTATTCTTCAAAATAATAATGTCATCATGAAGAGAGAAACCTAATTGAAAGTATTTTTCAGATCTAACAATATGTTCACCACAAACACTCAATCCATGGCAAGATGTAGTTCGCACTGTCTCTTTTTATAAACCAAGACTACCTTCCAATTCGTTAATCAGTGGTGCATTAACTTTATCATTCAATTTGCAACCACTCATTGCACAAACTGTGAAAATAAGAATCATAATTAGAACTATAATTGAGAGTCTCATCTCCCATGTGAGGTTTCGGAGTAGTAAGTACCGAATAGTAGTTTTCCTCATCTATAAGAATGAAACCAGTACGATATGTTGTTTCTGTTGTCGAACCAATAGACATGTCAAATGCAACTGTTGCAACAGAGCGTGATGCTTTTGGAAATAATTCATAATAATCGTCTCCATCAACGATCTAAATATATATGAGCAAACAAATGATAAAACAGATTTAGATAGATACATAAGATAGAAAAATGCAATAATATTAAGCAGTAATAACTAACATTTTATGGTTAAGTCATGCAAAATTTAAAAGTTTGCAAAATATAATTGATAGGAAATATAGAGCCATATGACTTAGGCCTTGTTTAGTTCTAACACCAAAACTTTAAACCCACCACTAATTTTTTTTGAGGCGCTTCATTTTGAGCCTCGGAGACAGGCAACATTTTAAACCGCCTCGATTAATGTACTCGATTAACCAATGTGGTAATTTTTTATTAACCGATGCAATCACGGCCAATCGTCTCTCAAAATTAATTTACGACCACCGTCTCCTACATAAAATATATTAATCGAGATGAGGATCAAATGTGGCCCGCCTCCGGAAATATCACCCACTCAATATATGTACAGTAGGGTTTCATCTCTCTCACTTCTCTCCCTCAACTCTCAATCCCGCTGCTCTCCCTCTACCCACCAAGCTACCCCACCTTGGCGCTCTCCCCACTACACCACTCCCTCCCTTTCCTGAGCATGCCGGCCCTCACTCTCCCTGACCCTCTTAGGTGCGGGTGGCGCGGCCTCTCTCGTGCGAGGGCAACGTGTGGCAGAGGGGACACGGTGGGCTCGGGCAGCGGTGCATGTCCTCATGCTGGCAGGCGACAGCAGCAACTCCAAATCCGGTGGCAACAGTAGCTTTGCCTTCTCCTTGTCCCAACGGTAGCAGGTTCTCTGTGTCTGGTGAGGATGAGCCGGATTCGGCGGTGCTCATGTGGCGGTGAACCCGGATCCTACGAGATCATTGAGCCCGAATCCGACGAGCAGGTGTCCTCCACCAGCAAAGAGGACACGATGATGGTGCAGATCCGTCGGTGCTAGTTTTGGCGGGTGCTAACACCGGCTAGTAACTTGTGTTTTGCGGTTGAGGTTTCGGATGGTGTGCAAGGAGGAACATGGAAGATTTATACTGGTTCAGGCCAAGAGGGCCCTACGTCCAGTGGAAAGGCGAGTCGTGTTGCCTTGCACCGGGGTGCTTGTAGTAGGGGGTTACAAGCTGAGCCGAGAGAGGGAGAGTATCCCAAGTCTCTTGTGTGCGGAAGAGGATGCTTTCGTTTTCGTGTTGTTGTGTGTTGGCGTCGTGAACTTCCTGTTTTTTTATTTATGACTGGCCTCCGCCCTCCCTTTTATAGTTACAAGGGAGAAGTTAGAGTTACATGCGGTGACCTATGATGACGATACTCGGCATGGTGGGAGCAGAGGTGATTAGTGGCTATCGTCAGCCACGCCATCGTCTTGGCGCTTCGGTGATATGGCTTTGGTCATTCGACTGATCTTCCACTGTTCGATCGTTGAGTTCCACGGTGGCACAGTGTATGGGACGTGGCTTGCTGCGTAGCGGTGCGTCACAGCGTCGCGTCTGGTCCTGCACAATGCAACGAGAAGACTGGTTGACTTTCAAAGATTGACTCCCGAGGTTCGGAAGCCTTCTTTGCCGTCGGGAGCGTGACGGGACGGGTCATTAGGGGTGTCCTCCCTCGGGCGTGTTTTCCTCTCATGTGCAGTACTTTCTCGAGGGACGAACGGCCCTGTCGCTACATTGCCCATACTCCTGGGTCGGCGGGACAGCCGTCACCTCTCCTGTCCCCGCGAGGCTCGTGCGTTATGGGCAGGAGCTGTCGCTGTCGTAGTTGGAGAATCTCTTCGTCAGCAAGGGGCGTCATCCGGTTGACTGTCCTTGGGACGGAGTGGAAAGAGTGGAACCGTCGCATCGGTCACCGGAGGAGGTATGGCAGTTGGTACGGAGGACGTGCACGAGCGGGGTGCCGTCGCCTCGCGGCGTCCAGTCAGTGGGGCCGCGCCTGTAAAGTGGTCAGAGGGGTCCCTTGGGGTCCAAGATTGTCCTGCTGACGTCGATTGTGCACTGGATGCCTTAGAGGGTTCGCGCTCGAGGGAGATGAGGAGGCTCGGGGGAATCGGAGATTTAGCGCCCGAGGATGCCGCTGTCCCGAGCCCCCTCGTGGAGGCTCGGGCGAATCAGAGATTTGGCGCCCGAGGGTGCCGCTGTCCCGAGCCCTCTTGTGGAGGCTCGGGCGAATCGGAGTTTTGGCGCCCGAGGGTGCCGCCGGGCCTTACATGAGGCCACTTTGGGCCTTCACGTGCGTAGCCTTTGTGGGCTTCGGCTGGCCTTATTTGGGCCAGGTTGCGCTGAGGTTGCTTCTTTTTGCGTTGAAGTTGGGTACCCCATACTTTGGTACTCGACAAGATCCGGCAAGTAGAGCGGTGGCCCATGGATGGGCTCGGTGGTCCTGTGAATGGACTCCCTAGGCTTGTCTATGGATTTTTTAACTAGATAATTCCCTGTGCGTTGCTGCGGAAACTCTAAAAATCCTAATTTTAAAATAGTTGTTGCATTCTAAGAATCATGACATGCATTACTGTGGGATTTTGATTGGAATAAAAAGACAATCAAATAATAACCTAACCACAATGACCTGGCATACAAACAGTGTTTTCAAGTCGTCCGACTAATCACGATTAGTCACGATTAGTCGTCCAGATCGGTCCATGGGTTTCGATTAGGGGCAAAGATTCGATTACCTCGATCAGAAGTCCGATCGTCCGATTAGTCGACGACTAATCATGATTAGTCGTCCGATTAGGTGAGGGACGACTAGTCCGGGCCTTTTTTTTGCGGAAGCGCGTGTGCACAGGAAATTTGGTGCCCGAGAGAGCGCAGCGCGGGAGGGAAAAAGAGGGAGAGGGAGGAAAAGGATGCGCGTGGGGTCACGGGCGCGACAGGCTGACATCCGCACGTTCCGCTCTCCCTCTCCGCCGGGAAGGTGCTCTGCCCCGGCCAAGGCTGCTGCTCCCACCAGACCCTATGCTCCCCACTGGTTGCTCTCCTCCACGCCAGGCAGCTGGTCCCGTGCCAGTCTCTCCCGCCGGCGGCCGCCGGCTGCTCTCTTCCGCCAAGCCAGGGCAGGCAGGTGCTCCCCCTCTCCCTCCGCCGGCCACTCCCCTCCCCTGCTCCTCTGTCCTCTAATCCTCTTTCCTCTGCTTTTCCTCTGTCTTTTCCCTCTACTTTGATTTGAATGATGAAGTGCTCTCAAGTGGGAAATCTGATTTGAATGCTTAGTTCTATGAGGGCTGCAGTACTCTGCGTTGAAGTGGTGATGAGCTGCTCATATGACAGTATGTGTCTTTTCCCTCACCTGCATCCTCTCCTCTCCTAAGTTGTGCTTGACTGCTTGCTTCTGCTTCCACAGATGCAGAAAAGTGCAGAAAACAACTCCCACAAGTCAGCAGCTAAACACTAATGTAGTCTTGATGCTTGTTTTATTGTGTACACTATGTAGTGTGTGTGTATATATATATATAGTAGGTATATGTCCTGATGTATAGGACGATTATATGGACGACTAGGGTCGACTAGGCTCGATTAATCGGCCTAGTCGATGACTAATCGTGACTAATCGTCTGATCGGTCCCAAGACGACTAGGTTTGACTAGACGACTTGAAAACATTGCATAAACACAAATGATGATGAAGTACTGACGTACTATAGATAAATTTCTAGAAGCTCCGATAATTAACAATTCTAATGAATATCCATAAACCTGGGATGTGATCACATAGTGGTGAATACTGAAGAGCAAGTCCGGTTGTTCCATCAAACAAAAATGAATGAATCCCAGTCCCTACCGATCTCTATAGTGCACGGCAGCATGGAAATGATGTGGTTGATTTTTTTTTTCTTGCAGTTCGATCTCCCTGTAACAAAAACACACGTGTAATCCAAGTAATAATTAGACTGCTTAGCATCAACTACAGGAGATGCAGACACGGCTACGGCCAAAAACGATGGTAGCGCATGCCGAATGATGAGTGGTGACTGCATATGTATTTTTTTTTCGAATTACACAGGAGAGATATAGTCGCTCATAACACACGTATACTTACCCCTATGAACACACGCACGCAAACCCAACCCCTATGAGCACCACAGAAAGAATGCGCCGGCATATCTTGATATTGACGAAGTCATCACAGGCGCCTCGCTATCGATGGGAACGTCGCCTACCACTGAAAGCACAACGCCGTTAGATCCTAGAATAAATCAAGGAAAGGTGCGACAAACAGGATTTAAACCCTGGTGGGTAACGTCCCACTGAACAGTTCTACCATTAGACCACAAGATGATTAGCATACTGACCGCATAAGATGATCGAAACCCATTGGAGATATATGTTCTGATCACAATCGCTGACTGCATGAGCTGAGACCCACTGGAGATATATGTTCTGATCACAATCACTTGCACAAATGAAGAGAATTTATATAGAGCATCAAATCACGTGAGGAAGGGTGAATGTGCAGAGGAAGACGGCCAGACTCGCATTGAAAAGGAACATACCCTGTTGCAGGGGAGTAGAGGAGACACCCTTTGGACTTCAGAATTTTAAAGCACTATAGGTGCGTCGATGGCCTAAGGTAATTAATGGATGGGGCACGTTGGTGTAATGCACAGAGACTTATGGTCGTGGGAGTGTGACCCATGGATGACGTGGCTTCACGAAATCGCAGGAAAATAAGATAGTGTGTTCCTCCTATTTAGGTATACAGTAGATTTGATTAGCCGAGGACGGACATTAAAACGCCTCGACGGCTTCGTTAAAGAAAAAAAACTATTATATTGTGATCCTGTGGCTGCTCAGATTGGGCAACGCAAACACAAACAACTTGCTATGCTAATTACAAAAAGACTAGAGACGGATTTTATACACAACATAAACTCTAAATAATGTGATTCAAGTGGGGATAAAAAGAACTCACAGGACGTGGTGGAGGAGTTGGAGGGACTACATCTGGAGACTGGAGTTACTAGATAGATTCATCATCCCGTGCCCTCTGGAGTACCTCTAGCGTCCATCCCATCCCAGTGGGGCCAGGGCAGTGCGGGTGCGTTCAGATCGACGGAGCACAGGTGACTCTGCAGCAGTGGCCGGCCGGCGGTTCCCAAATGACACGTGCTCCTGGGCAACGAGCCAACGACGACGTCCTGCTGCATGGGCAGCATGCCTTTAGTGCAGAGCTTCAATGCCCCAATCGACCGACCGGCGATGGAGGATAGAACTTGCATTGCACTGGCACCTGCTTGCCTGCTCCAGCGCCGGCCACCGGGGGAGATCGAGCCATCGAGGTCGCGAGCAGCAACAGCGCGCTGGCTGCGGCGGCGAGTGCATGGAGCAGTCCGTATCCTGAATATGGGCCGCATCGATTCTATGGGCCAACGCAAGAATTAATTGGATGGCTTCCTTCCGTGTGTGCTGTCGATCATAACCCTAGCAGAGATCGAGTTCCATCGCCGCCGCACCTGCATGCGCCGCGGCGCCACACAAACATAAACACGACATCTCCTAGTCCGGTGGCAGCGACAAGCTAGTCTCGCTCTCGCGGCGGGGGGCGTCACGGTTGGCGGCGACTCCGGTCTGCGGGGTGGTCGGGGACACATCTGACGACTAGCCGGTGCGTGTGATTAATTCATCGACGGGAAGTTGCGCGATGTAAGCGTCTGTTTACTCATTTGCTCACTGTTATTGTTGCAATTAATTGCTCACGGATCTGTTCCAGTTGAGTTATACTCTCTGCATCCAACCTGAGTTGGTTCTATGCTTGGATTGTTGTTGCTTGAACCATGTGTTGGCCCAAGTATAAAATCATATGTAAATGCTGTCTCGCTACCAGTAATGTTTATCCATCATACTCACACATCTCAGAAACATCAGAGTTTTTTTTGTTGCGGTTTATATCTTCCAAAATAACCTTTAAGTTCACATCCATGCATATGTTCTGTTTCCCCCCCCCCCCCCCCCCCCCCCCCCCCCCCCTTTTTATCCATAGGGAAATTCAGACATCACAGATTTTGGAGGGCCTTGTTAAGATAATATGTAGCTACCTTAACTTTAAGCTAACATCCACCTACATATGCCACAGCTCTTTCCTACAGCAAAACTCCGAATTCTTTTCTTTCTAACCATGTATGAACGTGAATGTGGCGCGCTAGTTAAATAACTTTGTTTAGACTTGCCGACTTATACATGTTTTGCCATATTGATTTGGTTGCTTTCAGTTATGTTTGAATTTTTTTTCCCTTCCTTTGTGCTGCGCCACCCTATCTGTCAATCTTAGCCAGCTGTGCTAGGAACTTGCTTCCTATGTTGCCACTTCTTGATTGCTAATTTACCATATAACACACCCCTAGTTTTGGATAGGTTTGAGCCTTTTTACATTTATTTATATGCAAAGATATGTCAATCTATTAGTACTGATTTTGAGCACATGCTTCTTCATAATATCAGCAATGAACTTAATATTTAAAGGATGAACCTAATATACAAAAGGGCCTTAGTTACTCTGCTAAGCATTTGCATTTATTTTCCGCTTTAGGACTGCAAAGACCGTGAGGAAAAAGGGGGGGATTGATTGCACGAGAGGTGTGAGTAGGGAGCATAGAGCCATAAACAGAAGGAGCAAACTTCAGTCATCACTGGTTTCAAGTCGTGCTAATGCCACAGAATCTGTTGGTAACAAGAGACTCTTTAACCGCGCCTTAAAATGGATGATCGATCGTGAGTAGTTGATTTCAATTTGCTGGTTCTTTCTTTTGTGGCGCATATTGCTCTAGCGAAACACTCAGTTGTCGTGTATCATGTTTATTAATCAGGTCAAGAAGCTAATGAGGCGTATCATAAGTTTGAGGAGAATCTAAATGCTATTGCAGTGCAAAGATTCGGCGGACCTTTTCGTGATAGAGAAGCTTCAAGCATTGCTTTTGAGGAGAGGTCATTTGGTGAAATAGTCAAACCTGGTCAAATAACTTATCGAATCGGTCCTGATCATGTTGTAGATTTGTCTTCCTTGGTCGTCTCGATCGCTTTGTTTGATGGTGATTCTTCTACTATACTTTTCAGTTTTCCACATTTGTATTTAGTCATCACTTGTTATCTAAATCATGATGTTGTCCAGGAGATAAGATGTTATTTGCATGCTCGGGCATACCTCTACCGCACGCAAGAACTAGACAAAGACTAACAAGATTTGTGACATCAGCACATTTGATTAGAGAATTCAACAATAATAGAAATAAAGATGATAAGTTGAGGGTTGGTGCTGCTAATCATTATGTTCCTTGATTTTTCTTTGTATATTCAATCTAATTGTGAACATCTATCCTGAGCTTGTGCTTGTGTAACTGTAGGTTGCAGTGCGCCTTCCTAATAATACAGCTACCGATGGGTTTTTAGGACTATATGATGAAGACATTGCTATCGTCACATGCTTGGGCTTCCAAGCAGTCCGTCCTATAGATCTGGATCGTAAGGCAAAACCTTCCCCTGGTGATAGTGTGCAAGCTGCTGGGCGTGCCTTCAACTCTGGCAGTTTGATGGCCATGAGTGGATCTGTGCCGGAAACACTTACCATGAACACCTGGGTTTCTAATAGTAAAGACATCTCTAAGGTATATTGTTGATTTATTTATTTATTTATAACTTTGTGGCATAATGGAAAACATGGAACACATAATTGCATTATCTTATTGCTGGTCTAAAGTATCACCGTGTGCATTCAAGTAAATCCTTTCTAAACCTACCACTTTGCTTTTGTTCTAGGGTGTACTCGGAGGGCCACTTCTGGGAAGGGATGAGAAAATTCTCGGTATAAACTTAGATATTTATGACCCTGGTGATGCAATTTTGAGATACACCTTCCTACCAATGAATTTGCTCTTCAAATGCTTGAAGCATTTTCAGATACTCAAGTATGTCTTCTACACTAACAGTATTTATGGACTATTTCTTCAGTTAACCTAATTCATATTTGTTCCAAACCCTCTCTCCTAATCCGCATCCTTTTTAAGGTAAGCCATTTTTATTAACAGCATTGGAGACTTAGGAATTTTCACATGGTAACCTTTGGATTGAAAATAACTTTGTTCCTCTTACCACTCTCTACTGAAACCACCACCATTGCCAGATCTTATGATGCTAACTTAGTGCCCATACTTAATGTTTTGGTCTAAATTAGGAAGACTCGAACAATCCTTTGTGGTAATATGGACAATGCAACTTGTATTTGTGACATTAATATGCTCAATCCTCTCATCTTTTGTTGAATATTTATGCCTGATTCCAAGTCACTATTTCATACCTTCATTTCTTTCACAAGACAAGATTAGATTCATGTGTTGGTATGATTGTTTTTTTGTTCCCTGTGTAGTTCCTGTGTTTCATTTTGTCATAACAAGTCGACTATGTTTTATTGCAGTCCTAAAAAACTACACTTCCGTGGATATAGGTTGCCTGAACATGTATCAAGCGTGGTTCCTTCAGGTGTGAACAATACTGCAAGCCATCTTCTAAAATGTTGCCTATCTGTCATTGTGCACAGAATACTATGTTACCCGTATCACACATCATCTGACGACTAAGAACGATCTCAATATTGCATCAGGGTTTATGGATACTATTTGCAGGTTAAAGTCCTGGGGCTATCCCATTCCACCACCACTTGTGCTCGAATGTAAGTGTTGCTTTTGATATTGCTGTCATCTCCCTTGTGCCTTTTGTAGTTCACTTCTGATCTTTTTTCTTTAACTAGTCAATGGGCGATTGCTTAATCATTTTGAAGAATGCTTTGGTGAATTACTTCCTTGGAAAGGGTATCCCTATGGTGATCCACCCGGTGGCAGTGGGGAGCGAGTCTGGTATCAACTTCCGAAACAAGTTGTGACAGATGTATCACGTCGTGTTGTCTCACTTGCTTCGTTCAATGGTGATTTTTGCAGCTGTGTGCTCCTTACTTTTCTGTGCTAGTATTTTATCTTCACTAACTAATGATTAAAATTATATGTGTAGGCTATGTGAGATCTTTTGCATGCACAGGCTTGCTGATAAAGTGGCATGGAAGCAAAGCTAAGAACACTGTCATCCTGACTTCAGCCAGTTTGGTTAGACGTCGTTGTAATGAGGATAGCATCGATAATAGCTTGACGGTTGATGCTCCTTAGTCCTTATCTTTACTTTTGGTCTTTTAAGTTTAAATGATGGTTTGCTGAGCTCACTTTCTCATTGCAGATTGAGGTGTTTCTTCCACCGAATCAACGTGCTGTTGGGACATTGGAATATTATAATTTAGACTATAATATTGCTATTGTCAGTCTCAAGAAGAATTTCAACGCTATTTGCCCAGACGACATCTTCATTGAAATTGCACAAAACTCATCTAAAAGGGTTGTAGCTATAGGGCGTGAGACTAGATTTGGTATATTAATGGCCACAAGTGGTGATGTGAAGCGTGGAAACAAGGGTTGCAAGCTTGATTGCAAAGATGTTCTGCTGTCTACATGTAAAATCAAGAAGGTACTGTGGTCAATCTCTCTTGCTGTTGTTTTATATGGTGCTGAACTTATCAGGAATTATAAGTTTTCCAGTAACCTTGGGTTTTTTTTTAATCTAGTCTGGAATTGGAGGCCCACTTATTAATCTTGATGGGAGTTTTGTTGGCATGAACTTCTACGATAGAAGCGGTGTAACTCCTTTCTTACCAAGGCACAAGATTGTTGAATTACTAGGCGGATTGAATTCCTTGCCATCAGAATGGTATTATTTTTCATCTCATTGCTAACTGGTTAGGCATGACACTTATTTTATGAATTTTGACAAAAAAAATATATTTTTTATGACAGTGGATATAACCATCCTGTGCCTGTCGATGTTGGTGGTGGGACAAATGAGGGGATACAGAAAAACAGGTATTTATTTCTGTTCTTTTCACATTGCCAATTGTTTCTGTTTGCTTAGATAATTTTATTCCACAGCCAACTTATATTGGGATAAAAACATATTGGATGACAGGTGGCCGGTGCCCGAGGCATATTGGTATCATGGCGCACTTGATGTGGGTATTAATGATCTAGGCAGGCATATTGGGCGGCGTCTTAATTAGACATCACATTGCTGGAGGCATCACATTGCTGGAGTATCTAATGGACCTTTTATGCTCATCTCGTTAGTAGCTAACAAACCTTTGATGCTGTTACCGTGCTGCTGTTTATCTTACTAGTATTCGACAGACCTGTCTACTAGTATATATGCAAGTTAGACTTGTGTTATTGTTGGATTATTTATGTGACTTGGACACCTGTAACTTGACCTTGTTATGCTCATCTAGCTGTAAGTATCTAACAGACCTTTGGTGCTGTCGCTGTGCTGTTTATCATACTTGGACTGTTGACTCAAGAGGCGATTACGTCACGGGCACTGTGCCGTTGGTGCTAATCTGTTAGTTCCTGCTATGGTAATGTCGTGTGCTTTCCTCGAGTTGGTGCTAATCAGCGAGTTGCTCCTTGCTACGGTTGAAGTGGCTAGATGCTGGCAGCTGGGTTTGCAATTCTTTGTCCAAATTGATGAGTTGCCATGATTCATCCTTTTTGCTCTGGTTGTATATTGACTTGAGGAGTTGTTTCCTTATTATTGATGAGGTAGTCTGATTTGGATATGTATTGGATTTGGGACTTGTATCCTAACGGGAGTTGTTTGATTTGTATTGTTGGGCAATTAGGATGTGAGACAGACTCTCTCCGTGACTCGGAGACAGCCAGGAAGGCCAGATGAAAATCTGTCCACACAGGCTAGACAAAAAAAAAAAAGTGATGGAAATTTTGCCGTTTTATTGGGTTGGACGGGAAAAAGTTTTTTTTTTATGGAAATTTTGCCGTTTTATTGGGTTGGACGGGAAAAAAGTTTTTTTTTGGAAACAATGTTAGGAGCTCTGCCGTTCAATTAAGACCAATAAAATTATATACAAGAAGGGTTAACCAAACAGACGCCCACACCGGGCGACCGAAGATTAACCCACCCACGTAACGCCGCAGAGAACAACACAACCCTGTGTTATCGTTGCCGAAACCAACAGCTCCGACTCCCCAGGGTCAACCCCAGGCAACTAGAAACGCCAAACGAACAGATCCGAAGCAAGGGGTCGCAGCAGGTCATCGTTGCCGAGCTCAAGGAAGAGCAGCTCCGACTTCCGGCCAAAAACCCACGCCGCGCCCCCGGCGTTTGCTACACCTCTCAAGCGACAGACGCCGGAGAAAGGGGTTCTCCTCGTGTCATCGTTGCCGAGCCACGCCCCCCCGACGCAGCAGCTCCGACTTCCCGCAGCAGCACCCACCTCCTCACGTCGATCGTGTGCCGAGAAGCGTAGAAAGCCCACCAGAGGCGACATCGTGGCCGAGACGGATTCCATAGCAGCGCCTTCATGAAGGGAACGACGTCGATGCCGCCGCCGTCGCTCGTCCAAGGAAATGGACCGGGTTTTCACCCAAGGAAGAAGTGCTGGGGGGAATACGACGCCCTCAACAGGGAACGCGGCACCCGCGGGCGTCGCCGTCGTCGAGGCTTTCGCCCAAGGTGCCCCTAGCAAAAATGTCGGGCCAGGATGCCGGATCCCAAGTTCGTCTCCACCTTCGTCGCCGCTGCCCTGATGTCCTGCAGAGGCCCGTCCAGAGGGGCATCAGCGCGTCGGCTACGCATCGCAGCCGCAAAGCTGTGCCGACCGCCACCCCCTCCGACCGAGCCACGCCTGGAGACTGGGCTCATTCACCGCCGCTTGCGTCACACTGCCGCACGTCGAGGCCGCCATCGACCACCGCCGCCGACATTGGCCCCCGCCGCCGTCACTGTCGACTTCCGCCAACAGCCACGAGGCGAGAGCCCCACCCACTGTTGGCGCCGCCCCCACCCAAGGGCACCGGATCCGGCCGCAAGGCCCCAAATCCAATGCCCTTGCCGATGCCTTCGTCCTGATTGGCAGGCACACCGCCGCCACAGCAGCCTCAGCCGGTCACCATGGCCGTGAAGGAAGGGGGTGGGCGGAGGAAAAGAGAGAGAGAGAGAGAGAGAGAGAGAGAGAGCCCTGCCGCTACCCCACACTCCTGCACGAGCCCCAGCGCCAGCTGCTGCCACTGGCCGCCCGTTCTAGGCCGCCGTGGGCAGGCTGGCAGCCGGTTCGGCCGCCAGATCTGGCCACCGCCCGACCACCGGCCCGGCTGGCCGCGGCACCGGCCGCCAGATCTGGCCGCCGCGGGGAAGGCAGGCCCGCCCGGCCGCCCCTGGAGTGGCCTGGCCAGCCTAGGGGCGCGCAGAGCCGCAACGCCGCCGCCAAGACAAGGAGAAGGGGAGGGACGGGGAGGAGGAGAGGAGTCCCGCCGCCGTCCCCGAGCGCCAGCACCGCCACCGACCGGCATCGCCACACCCGCGGAGCCACCTCCGTCGAGCTCCACGCAGCCTGAGCAAGAGAATGGACTGCCGGCGTGCTGCAGCGAGCACCGTCGAACGCGAAAGGGAGGAGCCCCGCCGCCGCCATCCCGGCCAGCCGTATGGCCATGCCGACGGCCAGCTCCGGCGGTGGCGCGGCGGGGGAGGTGAGGAAAGGTGGCGGCGGCCGGCTAGGGTTTCGGGGCCGCCCGTGTCGCCCGCGTGGGGGCGACGCGTGGGCGTGAGTGTGCTAAACTATCTATTCCCTCAATTGCCTGGACGGGAAAAAAGTGACAGCTTTATTATTAGGTATAAAAATAGACGTCTTCTGGAGGTCACCGCTCCTCTTCTAGCTTCGCCACACCGGCGACGGCAAGGACCTAGAGGTTAGAGCCATCGCCCGTCTGTCAACGTCGTGCTGAGGCCCTTGTTCCGGTGACTCTCCGGCATGACATCATCATTAAATCATTAAATGTATTCTTCAAACAACACTTGAATCTCAGCCTGCGCCTTTTTTTCGTCTGGACCCTTCATTAATTTGGTCCAATTGCTGCTTTTGGCCCAACCATTAGTCACGCCTCTTCCTCAAAAAAAATTGAGCGCCTCCTCAATGGTCAAAGCCGGGCGGCCCACCGGCCTCACTGGTCATGGTGGCGCGGGCGGCCATGTGGCTGGCCAGGCCGGTGAGCTGGGCGGCCGTGGGCTACCCCGCCCTCATCAGAGCCGGGCTGCCTCGTGGCCTCGCCGTCGCCGGCAGCCCTGCAGCTGGGCTGCTAGCCAGGCCGGCAAGCTGGGCTGCCAGTCCACCATGGCGGAGCCAGCGATGAACTCAGAGCTTGTTGTGATGCCGCGCAATGGGCGCACGATGGTCTCTCCCTCGGCGAGCCTAGCGGGCACGACCCTGCTCGTGCGTGGCTGCGGCGCTGCGCCTAGCCCAGTCCCAGCGCTCGACTCTTCGAGTGCCATCAGAGCCTGGTCGCTAAAGGCATGCGATCTCCATTAAGGAACATGGCGAAAATATCATTGTAACACTCTCAAAATTACCTTTTGGAAATATTATTTAATTTGATATCATATATAATTTATCTCAAGCATAAAATAGATAAAAATATTTTTATAAATATTAGTGGGGGAATATATGTCTTATAATTACTAGCAAAACTACACGTACGTTGCAATGGGAGAGTATCAAAATAAAATTTTCATGAACTCAAGTGTTAGTGACCGTGCGTTGCAGCTGAAGAGTGTCAACACAAATTTTCGTTAACTCAATTAGTTTTGTAACCAATCTAGAAGTGTGTTGCAGCTAGACAGTGTCAAAATAAATTTTTTTAACTCAATTGGTTTCGTAACCAATCTAAAAAAAGTAATTATTATTCGTGTTTGACTTACATATCAACATCTCTTTTTTTTTCCAAAAAAGACAAAAAAGATATGAGTTTTCTTAGCAGAATGTCTTTTGTTTTATTTGTATCTTACCTGGTTGCCCTTCCTTACTTTACCATATGGTACTAATATCAACCGGGCAAAAAAAACTAAACCGAACTAAGTACATGTCTTATTAAAATTTAAACATGGCTCATTAAAGATATATAGACCTTCTACCTTCTAAGTTCAACGTACAAACTATTATATGAGTAGTCATTTTATTAGATTATATTAGTCCAGCTTAATCTGAAATTAAATAAATTTTAAGGTCTAAAATTAGATTTAGCCATAGACTCTGAGACGTGTGATTATTTTCTCCTGGAATCTCGGTTAGTTGGCACCGCGATCTCCGATGTCCCGACATTGCAGGCACGTGTTGCAGTAAAAAAAAAGGAAAGAAACACCGGTGCCTGTGATGCATCTGTTGCGGAAAAAGAGAGAGAAAGAAACTGACACGCAAAATTCCTAATTAACGCACGCATGGCAGAGGCTAGCGGTGTTCCAGTGGGCCGTTATTTCCACGGGCTTCAGCGGGAGATGGGAGCCGCGGCGCACGGGCTTGGAGGCGAATAAAAACGGGAGGGCACGGGGCACCAGAACAAAACTATCCTCACTTTATTAGTATATATAGATAGATTTTGATGCATTTATGTCGGTGCATAATTTTGTTTGTGTGGAGGATAGTTTGGTTGTTGCTCTTTCAAAAGAATTTAATTTCAAATTGTGATTTATGAAAACAAAAACAAGAAAAGGCTTTCTTTGCCCATCCTCCCTCCCTCTCGTTTTTTAGCCTAGCCTGGCGTGCCCAACCGGCCCACTCCCCCTCCTTCTGCCCCTCCCGCGCACATGCGTGTAACCGCGGCCTGCTTGGCCAAGCTCACGCGCGAAGCTTCATGGCCCATGCGCTCTCCTCCCTCCCCCGCTCGCAGATCGGCCAGGCCCATCCGTCAGCAGCCCGCTGAAAGACCCTAGTTTGGTTTTGGTAATTGATGAAACCTAGTTACTAATCTAAATGCTAAGTGTGTGTAGTATAAAAGAGGTTAGTGATGAGGAGGAAGATAACATGAGCCAAAGAGAAGATCAAGTCTTGGAAAGGTGAAAACAAAGGAACAAAGAGCTAGAGGCAAAGGTAAAAGGATAGAGCTCTTTGTTTCGGTGATCAAGGCACTTAGTGAGTGCGATCAGATTTAGGATAGATGGCCGGACTATTAAGAGGAGAATTATTTCGTGAACCCGGTCGACAAGTGTTCTAGGTTGCATATTAGTTGCAGATACTTGAAACTAACCTAAAGAGACTAACTCCGCCTTGTAATCGTGCTTAAAACTTGCTAACATACGTGCCTAAAAGTGTGAAACACTTAGTTGTTAGCATCTAGAAGCAAGGTAGTTGAAGAGAGAGTGAAAACAGCTCTCAGAAGAGCACTGGACGCTGGCTGTGTCCGGTGGGTGCTCACCGGACACGTCCGGTGTGCATTTGACCTCTCTGAAACCTCTCTGAGTGAGCACCGGACGCTGGAACAGTTTCTCCAGCGCGTCCGGTGACTTGTTTCGTGCGTCCGGTGATAAAGTTAAGGAATTGACTCGGTGAGAGCACCGGACGCTGGGAGCGTCCGGTGACCTAACAGCGGACGCGTCCGATGCCAATTTGAGCTCTCTGGATGCTCTCTGTTGGTGCACCGGACACGGGCATCGGAGCGTCCAGTGTGACTGCTCCGCATCCGGTGCTAGCGCGCGCAGTGAAGAATTTCAAACGGCTAATACACGTGTCTGCGGGCGGTACACCGGACAACCACCGGATGCGTCCGGTGTAAACTTAAGGAGCGTCCGGTGTGCATGTTTTCAGAGTAAAACGGCTAAATCTTTGAGCACGCTTATAAATAGGAGTGTGGCTGCCTTGGGGCTTCTGTCTTGCGGATTTTTGATCTTCCTAAACCTCTTGAGAGCTCAGCACACTCCCTCCAACTCTTTGCCTTCTTCATCTTGCATCCTAGTGCACTTGGTGGCTTGGTGGCAGAGTAATTATTGTTACTCTTGGTGATTGCCGTCACCTAGCCGGTTTGAAGGTGGAGAAGGTGTGCAGAAGCTTGGTGATTATGCTTGCTCACACCGGTGGCTTGTGAGGGGTTTATGCCTACCCCGAGCGGAGAGCTCAAAGGTAACTCTAGTAAATTGCTCGTGTCATTGAGTTACTTCCTCCGTGGTAGGTTCTTGTGGTGCCTTGTGTAGGCTCGGTGCGTGATACCGATTAGCCACCGGACCATCGTTTGAAGTCCACACAACGGGGACGTAGCGTGCCAGCAAGCTCGTGAACCCCGGGGATAAATCTTGGTGTTCATATTGCTATGCTCACCTTCGAGTGAGTGAATTGTTGATTATCTCGGTGATTGGCTTCATATAACTCCAAAGTACATCTTGTTTACCTTTGTGCAAAGTAGTTTAGTTCTCTGCTAGCTTGACTTGTGTAGTTGGGTAGTTATTTTGCTTGTGCTAGTTAGCTTGTGTGGCTTAGGGCTTAGTGATATCTAGAATTTTCTAGGTGGCTTGTTTAGACTAGTTGTTGCTCTAGCATTGCATTTATAGCCTCTTGTGGTACTAATTACTTGTTCTAGTGATTTGTAGAAATTTAATTTAGGCTATTCACCCCCTCTAGCCAACTCGGACCTTTCACCCGTGCCTCGTCCCCTTCCTTCAGCCTAGGCGACGCGCCATCGCCGCCCTCTCTCCGATAACGGTCGTCATGGTGGCCATTATGGCCACCCAGCCGCCCACTCCGCGCGGGTGGAAACCTCCGCTCCCCTTCACCGCCTCCGCCCGACCCTATAAAGGCACAGCCGAGCCCCCCCGAGCCACCCCTTTCCCAATTCGCCTTCAACCCAACATTGCCGCTGTTGTTCGACGCCGCTGCCGCGTCGTGGAGACGACCGAGGTAGTGTTGCGCATTTCCCGAATCTCCCGGTGCCTCTCTCTCCCCTGTCCGTGTGAATTCGAGCTCACCCGAGCCTCTCTCCCTTTTGCAGATCCCGCCGCCATCGTACGTCGTCGTGGTGAGCATCTACGGCGAAGCCGAGCCCGTCTTCTACCGTGGCCCGGCCCTTTTCCTCCCCGACCTTTCCCCTCGTGTTTTGGTGGCCGAATTCCCCGTTCGCGCGCGTGCCGTGCATAGTGTTTTCGGAGTTATCAGGCTCCCGTGCATAGCGGTCGGAGGTCGTTGGACTACGGCAGGTGCATGTGGGCCATGGTAATTCGGGACGTTCTGTCGGCAGGTGCACGTGGGCCATGGTAATTCGGGAGATTCTGTCACACCGATGGCGCACCGCCACGCTAGAGGCACCCCGAGCACCGCGCCCGCGCTCCGGCTCACAGTTGCGCCCATAGACCGGGCCAATCCGGGCGTGTCGTGTGGCGCTCAGCCGACTCGAGGCCGACAGCCCCGGCCATTTTCCATTCTAGCCCTTCTGTTTTCTGGGAATCAACCCGCAGTCTAGTGCGGTTCAAAAATATTTGCAAAGGATCCCTGTTTTCTTCAGGTTAGCCCTTGATTTCTCTGGTTTTTGTGCCCGAAGTCCTCAGTCCTATTTTTATGCTTTAAACCTGTCACACCCATATTTTAAGGATAAAATAGGATGCTCAAATAACTCATATGTGCCCTAGGAATAGTCACACATATAAGCTGACAAATTACAAATGTATCATCACAGTGGTAAATACATAACGAATAAGTAATTATTACATAGTCTTACACAAATATAGGTAATAACTATGATATCACACTCGCGGAAGCTCCATCACAGGGACACGGTCAACTGGAAGACACCAAGCCTAATACTAATTGCGATAGTCTTCACTCCAATCTTCATCTGTGGTGGTGAATTGCAAGGTTGAGTACATTTCGTACTCCGCAAGTGTAACACGGGTTCATGAGGCACAAAAGACTAGACACTATTTGACTGCATTTAGCTTTTAATATTCTGATTCTTTTTAGCAGTTGAGTAGCATCAAGGTATTCCAAATCCCATTATTAATCCAATGATCAATTGTAATAAGTTTAATAAATAGCAAAGATATTAACAGCAATAATAATCATAGAATGAATTAATAGTAACCATTTAGCTGTAAAAGTTCTAAGGCCGCTCGTGTCCGTGAGCACGGCTATCATGATAGATTATTAAACTCTGCGCGGAGGTGTACACTTTACCTGTGAGTCATGATTTTCTGATGCATGGGTGGGCCATACCCAAACACCAGCTAACCATATAAAGCCATTTAAAGGTTCGTCTAACAAGTTAAGGCCGTAAGGTTTCAGCAGCAGCAAGATGTAGGAACCCCCTTCTCGATATGGCACACTCCTTCTCGGCTATACTCGTAAGATTAGGGGCTGTTTACACCGAGGTGGCACCCCTCTAGCGTCCTTTCGGGTAACCGCTAACAAGCTAGAAAAGGTCCTCTAAACAACTAGAGCCAGAGCCATATAGCCCTCACAGTTGTACATATGTCCCGGATGTGACGGAACCGCCTTAATCATAGGGCCCACGTGCCACGTCATCGTCCCTAAGGACCGTTGACTAGTCTGCACGAGTTCCCTTTGACTTAGGTGGCCCGTCGGGTTTCATAGGAAACCCTTATTTCCCCAAGGATCTCATTGTAAAGACCTTGCAAGTATTACAACAGTTTACACAAATAATTTGAATCAGAGTAAAGAGTGCGGAAGTATTACTTAAACATAGATTACAATTACATTATCCCAAACCAGAGTTTCGCAGTGGAGTAGCTGTATACAACTAAACACCCTGCCCAAGGGTTTCATTATATACACATCTTCATTCATGTACGAACCAATGACCGGCACGATCCTTCGTAGAACTGTTTTCTCAGTTTACCTGCAACAGGGGTTAACAAACCCTGAGTACATGGGGTACTCCGCAAGACTTACCCGACTAAAGGTGTAAAATTAGACTCAGGAATGCAGACTGAGGGGAGTCAAGGTAAGGCTTAGCAAGAGTCAAAGGATTTTGCAGAAAATCAATACTAATCCTATTTTCCGTATTTTATCTCAATAATATTATTAATCATTAACCATATCTCCAAGTTCCTTCTCATATATCAACTTTCTTTCATTTACTTCATCCATTCGAAAACATCCTAGTTCCGAACCACTCTTCGCTGTAAGTGTGAGGATCATGTCTCCATTAACCAAGGAGCAACGTCGATTCGAATCCAGAAGTACCCAGCTGGGGATCCCTATCCACACTGCATATGTAGCACTTAAGCTTGCATATGCCAACCCCGCCTACCACGGCTTTTCATACCCCGGAACCGGTCCTGCGCCACCCGAGAGCACAGTACCCCTCTAGTCTCCAGGCACGACGGCCACGAGGGTACACGCTACTCTTGCCATCTCTCCACTCCCAGTGCGTGGTTGTCGGTTTCAGCAGTAGAGCCACCGGAGTCAGAGGCTTTCCGTAGTATGTGGCTAGTTGCAAAGTCATGATCACAGCAGGCCGACAACGAATGGTCCCTAATATTTTTTCGTTAGAAACCATGCATTGGGACTCTAACCCAAGTACACTGGTAACTACCCGGTTTTCACATCCCTTTTCCGATGGCGACGAAAGTTGGGACTCTAACCCAAACAGTTGGCCATCCAAACGGGAAAACCCATCCACGTTGATGATAATGGACTGGCCAAGTACACCATCACCAAACGAGGACAATACTAATCCCATAAACTGATTCATTTGTTTCATATCATCACATCTTTCAAAATAGCTTTTTTTTTGCAACTCTATCATTAAGCATGACTAGGCATTTTTCAATATTTTAAATAAATCAGGGTCTCAGGTATAATATGTGGTCAAGGAAAGGTAATGCATCAATAGGTTATCACTCAACTCCTATTAACCTAATGCAGTAGATTTACTCAAGTGATAAATATTTTAAATAACAAGGAGGGGCAAATGCACCGGGGATTGCCTGTTGCTTGAAGTAGACGAAACCCTGACGTCAATCACCGAGAAGGATCCACGTCCACCGAGTGGAGACCTTACTCAGGACACGCTTCAGATAATAATCACCGAGCGTTCACTACACGAAATAATAATACAACACTTATATGATGACATGTATGCCATGATGCAGGAGATGCACAAAATCACCGATCAATAGTAAGTAAACTTAACTTGAAAGTTGAGTACAACTTTCCTTCACGATAAAGTTGTAAGTCAACAAAACTAATTACTATCGAGTATTAACTACTTTGGTTTATTGATCGTTTTAATAGTCGTTGAAAGTCGGACTGGTTCTTCCCCTAGAACATTATTAACCCATTGCCTAAACAAACTATTAAACCCTATCATTATATGTGACTAACATAAATTACTAGCATTCCAAATTAACAATTCAATTAAGAACCCAAACACTAATTATGGTGCCAAGGATCATCTCAAGTTAATGACCCAGGGATATCACTCGATCCAAATGTTACACCACACAAAAGTGAATTAGGGTTTCTACTCAATTTTATTAATCCATTCATCAATTAGGATTTTTGTTTTGGCATATAATCACTACATAGAGTAATTCATTTTATATCTACAAAGTAAATGATCATCAAAACCTGGAACAGTAGGGTTCAGGTGCTACAAGGGGTTTAACCAAACCTTAAAAGATCTAACAATTCATAAAATTTAATTCCAATAGTCTTTTCTTAATTAATCCATTAATCAAGTAATAAATAAGAAATAATTAAATTATTCCTATTTGAGCTCAAAATTTTCCTACAGATAGGTCTTGACCTAAAACAGTGCCACAACAATTTTCATGATTTTTGGAGTTACAGGGAACTAATTAAAATTACCCAATGTTGCATTTATTAATTTTTGTGCTGATTTTTAGTTCCCATAGAAATTGTGCAAATTCATTATTTAATATTTTTATTAAATACTACATTTCACAGAGAGAACCCTCAAGATTTCTCATGATTTTTAGGACAATAGATTTATTCTTACAAAAATGATAAAATGCATTACCATTCATATTCTCAGAAAATGGAAAAACGAATTCTATTCATCAGAAAATGAAAAATGCCTTTCGGCCCGAGGCGGCCCACGAAGGGCGACCGGCCCAACCGGCCTATTCTCTCCCTCTCCTCTCACCGCTCTCACCCGGCCCAACTGGACCGGCCCAGATAGCCTTCTGCGCGGCCCAACCGGCCACTTCTCTCTTACAGTCGCTGACGGGCGGGTCCCAGGTGTCAGCCCTCTCTCTCTCCCTTTCTTCTTCCTCGCGCAGAGGAGAAACGACCACGCGCGCGTCGGCTCGCCGCGGAGCCCGCCGGCGGTGCCCCTCCGGCGAGGTCGTGGGCACAAGAGCGCAACCCAATGCCTCCAGTACGTTTCTAGTCTAGACAGTTGGGCAAGAAACGGCTCGGCTCGAGCTCTACGGCGGCTATGGCGGATGACCGGCTCGGAGCTCGTCGGGAAACACACGTTCCGGCCGTAACAAACTACGAGGGATCAAACCGACTGTACCTAATGAAATAGGGATCTCACCAGAGTGTGATGCGCACGCTAGTTGGAGCATAGGCCGGTCCGAGAGGGTTTGTCGACGTTGAAGGTCACGGCGGCGGGGCGAACTGAGGGTGTCGTCGTCGTTCCGTCGACTACATAGCGGTAATATAGAGACAAGCAGGCCTATGAGTCTTCCTGGGTGTCAAAGGGCACAGAACGAGGATTGGAAAGGAACCTACCTCGCAGGGACGGCCTCGTCGCGGTGAGATACCTCACGGCGGCGCTCCGGCCGAACTCCGAGACGCCGATGGCGTTCCGGCGCACACAAGGGACCAGAGGCAGTATGGTTGGGTCAAGGAAGTGCGCCAGGAAGTGGTAAGTCTGCTGACAAGTGGAATTGGATAGTGGCTCAATGGGCACGGCGAATTTCTCTCCCAACCGAAACTCGTCGGCGCCGGAGATAGAGAAACGGAGAGGGAAACGACGACCGAGAGGGCTTATATCGGGCGCATGAATGAGCACACGGCTTGGAGAGGACCCCCATGGGCCCGGTCTCACCGGCGACACGCGGCTGGCCGGCCCCGGGCATCGCCGGCGGCCAGCACGCGCACGCGGGCAGAGCCGTGAGCAGAGCGGAGGACCGGGCGTGGCATATATATGACAGCGGTAGGATTAGGACGTGGCCGGGGCCCTCCTCACGAGCTCGACACGCCGGCAACAGGGCCTGGCCAGGCCTGGGCATCGCCGGCGGCCGGCGCGGCACGCGCCTGAGCACGCACGCAGCGCACAGAGCCGGCCCCCCCATGTCTACTGTAGCAGCCATGCCCCCTTTTGACTTTTTGCTAAAATTACCCCACACTTTGTGTAGCAACTTGAAAAATGGTCAATATGAAAGTTGTAGCAAATTTTGTGTAGAGCAATTTTTATTTTTGGTCTATATTCAAATTCTGCTCAGTTTTGAAACTATTTAAAAGGGGGTAAAACTTGAATTTGAAATTGATTTGCAATTCAATAAAATTCTTCAAACTTTTCTTAACAACAACAAAATCTGTAAATATGAAAGTTGTTCTACTTGTTGAACCCTACAACTTTCATTAAAGGAGTTTTGTCAGATTCTTCATAGTTTTTGACATAGCATTTAAATTTCAAATTTCAAAACACTCATTGGAGTTTATTTTGAAATCTCACTGCATAACATCAAAATCCCCAAATACAAAAGTTATTTAATTTAAAAAGCCTTACAACTTTCACTAACGTAGTTTGCCCTAATTCTTGATATTTTTGAAATGGCATTTTAAATTTTATTAAACAAACACTAATTGGGTTTTAAATTTAAATTTCTACAAGTAAAATTTAAAATCTATAAACATGAAAGTTGTTCCATTTTGTAAGGGCTAAAACTTTCATTAAAGAACCATTGCCAGATTCCTACTAGTTTTTGAACTCGTATTTCAAGTGTAAATTTTAAAACCTAAATTAAGATTTTATTTGAAATTATTTTTAATAACTTCAAAATTTCCCAAAATAGAAGTTGCTTAACTTTTAAAGATTTGTAATTTTTGTTTAAGGCCCCCCACTTAATTATGCTTAGTTTTTGAGTTAAGGTTTTAGGTCTGATTTAGGGTTTATAATTGATTTTCTTTTTGTTACCCAATTCAATTTAGATAATAACATACAAACCCAAACATTTACATAACAAATCATTCTTAAGAACTTATGCACAATCACATGTTGCAAGAAAAATCATTTTTGCTAATGCATAGTAAAAATGAGTTTATGCCGGATGATTTACATGCAATGATGATGACATGACAGTTTTTAATTAACCGTAACACCAGAGGTGTTACAGCCTTCCCCCCTAAAAGAAATCTCGTCCCGAGATTTAAGAAGCGGCTAGAGCTTTAGGTTAAGTAATGGAAAAGAGTCAAGTAAACATTTTTTTTTAATCTTGACTGTAGAACAAGTAGGGATCTTACATTTTGTAGGACCTTGAAAGGGGTAAATTATTTTTAAAGGTGAGCTAAGAACTTAAGAATGTTTTCAGGTGAGAAATTCTCTGATCTCTCAGGTAGCTTTTTCTCCTGAAGACTGATTCCAACATACTTGTGCTTCATCCTGTTGAAGTCCTTTGAGTAACACGATCTCTTATTAGCTTATGACCCACGCTGAGTATCCGGAGTGCGTCAGATCTAGTTCAATTCCACTCCTACCAAGTCAAAAACCCGATTTGACACTTGAAGTTACTTCTCGAGTGGTGCTACATAAACTACATCCTATGCAGCTAACAAGTGTTCAGACACTTGAGTTGAATAAGCTACTAGTCCACACTTCTCTTACTACCTATGATGAAGATTCTTATTTGACCTAATCAGTTGTTTCTCAACACTAAAACTTGAAACCTTATTTCTTCGAAATACAACCCTTACGAGGAATATCTTTTAAGGGTGGGTTTCAAGGAGAGTGAGGGCACATTAATTGCGAGCTACGATGATTCAGGAGTACCGACTACGACACCAGTGCGTACCCTGGTAAGGTCTTATGTGACTGCAGTTCACAGAAGATTCCAAGTTTTGACACGGCACCATAGTCACGGTTCGGGATACCATCATAGAATACAATTAAAGTAACCTCGGTAAAAAGAGAAAAATATATCGACTGTATCTATGATGTACAATGACCACAGACCTTGATACGAGCATATACCCATCAGAATCTCATGTGATTGTGAGCCCCAGGAGATCCCAGGTTGCTATATTGTATCGCAGCCGCAGATCATGTTACATCATAGCAAGATGAATTTGTTTCTACATACAGTGCAAACAAGGAAACTTTATTGGTTGCGAAACTATAGTATGTCACAGCCCTGGACCTCGATACCTGCGCGTGCCTAGCAGAATCTCGGCGTGGCCATGGCAAGTGAGAGACTCTTGGTTTCGACGCGACACCATGGTCATAGGTCATGACAGCACTATAGGCACAACCATAACGATTTTGGAATAACATGTTGGATTTAAATAAGAGATATGTGTCGGATCAAGGCATAACACGTATGCAGATAAAAGTCATGGTCTAGTGCTAGATTTTCATCCTGAGTCTGTAGGCGAATTAAAGTGCATCATAAAGTTTTCGTCGGAGTGAATTTTCAAAATAGATGTCAAGATATTTAAATAACTAAGAATCGATAAAACAACATGGAATCCTCAGTGGATCACAGATACCACTTCCAAGAGATTGGATCTTAGGTATCATTTCCAAATTGGTTCCTGTTATTCTATCAGATGAAATTAAGATGATTGCAAAGACAAAGAATCTTAAGAATTCGGAGAGATCAGATTTGGATTCTCAAAGTGAGTTTTGATATAGTTATAAAGAGCAAAAGGATTTTGAAACTCATGAAGAAATATGGATACGAATTCTTGTAAAAGATATTTGAAAAAGGAGTGAAAGCACATTAATTGCAGGTTAGGATCATGACCATCAACCTTGACAACAGCGAACGTCCGGCAGTAATTTCCCATGGTCGTGATCCATAGGAGACCCCAGATTTCGACGCTGTGTCACGGTCTTGGAGCACGATATCCCATAAACTACAATTACAATAGCTTTCAAAGGAAATAGCAGCGTTTTGAAAGGAGAAGATAAAAATTTTACATGAGTGGATTTAATAAATCAAGGATTAGCCAAAGTTTTGTGTCGAGTTGGAATAGTGAATGAGTGCATCCAGAAGTTTCCCAAGGACTAGAAACTTATGGAGCGAAGTTTAGCGGTGATTGCAAAACCTAGTCCTATGACAAAATTTACCAACTGTTGAACACCTAACACTCATAAGCTTAAGTATAAAATGATCTGGCCGATGACATAGGATTATCCGAGGTTTACACATTAGTTCACCTTGACTACTAGTTTAGGTCGACTTACTCCAACTTATGGAACTACCATTACACCAGTTTCCTACCGACACAGGGTTTTGGATTACAAGGACACTTAACCTCAGACTTGACCTGATCTGACACTGGGTCTAGGGGACTGCTTAGCTTCATAAACTAATCGACTTGACCACTCACTACTTCTGACTCCGAGTCACTAGCTACTTCCTCAAACTCTTCATCGGCATTCTCTGCTGAACCAGACAATTCCTGATGGTCAGCTGCTGGAACATCTATATCTGGAATTGGATCATTCATGGCATGGAGCATTTGCACTTCTCGTTGCAGATCGGCAATGTTCTGATGGGCTGCCTGAAGTTGTTGCTGATAGGTATTATGCAGGCCCCAAAACATCGCATCCTGATGCTGCAGATATCCAACGGTCTCTCTAAGACCTTCTCTTGCCATTACGGCATAAGAATGAGCTTCTTCGCGCTGCTGGATGAGAAGTCCTGTCTGAAGGTGAAGACTATCCACCAGACTCTCCAGTTCTTCTATGCGGTGCTGGTCTGCTTGCCGCTGTGCTTCGAGTGCTTCCACCTGGACGTCCAAACCGATCCTTTCCACATCACTGATCTGAGCAGCCTCTCGCCAGTTTAGGGCTTCCTTACTTGCCTTCTTCTTCTTGAGTTCTGTACTCTTGAGTGCTTCATAACACTCGGAGTAAAGTTCCTGCCACTCCCTACGTCCTTGCTCACGGGTTAGATGGAGGTTAAGGATGGCTAACATAGCACGAGTAGTGGCTACCAATATGGGATCCTGCTGATCAGACTTCTCTTCCAATTGCTTGGCTTGTCGTTGAAGACCATCCCAATTCCCTTGGGCTTCTGACGGAAACATTCTCAGAGTAGAAATTCTGACTTCTTTCTGACACCTGAAGCAGATCTTTCTCAGGACTTCTAATGCTGTAGCCTGAGCTCCTTCCCAAGGACTCATACCTTCTGCCTGTGCTTCCCAAGCTGGCCAAAACGGAGCGGTGGTACAAGCTGGGATCCGAAGTGACACTTCGTACCACGGCCGACCAAGGACAACAGTACGGGACCAACGATACTTTGGTGGTTTCGAGTAGCCTACTTCTTGTAGTAACTGCCACAACACCGTAGGAGTTCCGAACATAGCCAGGCATGCGTCGATTCCAGTGGTAGGGTCTTGGGGATCCATCTATTGAAAAGAAAGGTAAGAATTTGTTTTTAACAAAATATACATTTGGAAACAGGCTTTATTTTAGAAAGTAGAGATTTAATTTATATCGGGGGTATTACTAATAGTTGTAATGTCATGATGCATGAGCGTTCCAACGCAAGCCAGGATACCCTGATATAAACGTCAGATACTGATTAAATTAATTATTAGAGTGACGTGCACCCAACGTTTTCAAACATAGGGCATACTTAAAAACGCTAATCCACTACTAAGCTCAAAACCTAACTATAGATCTATAGAAGTAATCGAGGAAAGATGCTATAGAATGAATGAGGAAAGTTTGGAAACAACTCGGACCAAACTACCCCATCAATTTTACCATTCGAAATCCTTTTGAAGTTTTTGTAAAGTAATACTGCAAGTACTTTACAATGAAATGCTCTGATACCACCTGTAACGGAACCGCCTTAATCATAGGGCCCACGTGCCACGTCATCGTCCCTAAGGACCGTTGACTAGTCTGCACGAGTTCCCTTTGACTTAGGTGGCCCGTCGGGTTTCATAGGAAACCCTTATTTCCCCGAGGATCTCATTGTAAAGACCTTGCAAGTATTACAACAGTTTACACAAATAATTTGAATCAGAGTAAAGAGTGCGGAAGTGTTACTTAAACATAGATTACAATTACATTATCCCAAACCAGAGTTTCGCAGTGGAGTAGCTGTATACAACTAAACACCCTGCCCAAGGGTTTCATTATATACACATCTTCATTCATGTACGAACCAATGACCGGCACGATCCTTCGTAGAACTGTTTTCTCAGTTTACCTGCAACAGGGGTTAACAAACCCTGAGTACATTGGGTACTCCACAAGACTTACCCGACTAAAGGTGTAAAATTAGACTCAGGAATGCAGACTGAGGGGAGTCAAGGTAAGGCTTAGCAAGAGTCAAAGGATTTTGCAGAAAAGCAATACTAATCCTATTTTCCATATTTTATCTCAATAATATTATTAATCATTAACCATATCTCCAAGTTCCTTCTCATATATCAACTTTCTTTCATTTACTTCATCCATTCGAAAACATCCTAGTTCCAAACCACTCTTCGCTGTAAGTGTGAGGATCATGTCTCCATTAACCGAGGAGCAACGTCGATTCGAATCCAGAAGTACCCAGCTGGGGATCCCTATCCACACTGCATATGTAGCACTTAAGCTTGCATATGCCAACCCCGCCTACCACGGCTTTTCATACCCCGGAACCGGTCCTGCGCCACCCGAGAGCACAGTACCCCTCTAGTCTCCAGGCACGACGGCCACGAGGGTACACGCTACTCTTGCCATCTCTCCACTCCCAGTGCGTGGTTGTCGGTTTCAGCAGTAGAGCCACCGGAGTCAGAGGCTTTCCGTAGTATGTGGCTAGTTGCAAAGTCATGATCACAGCAGGCCGACAACGAATGGTCCCTAATATTTTTTCGTTAGAAACCATGCATTGGGACTCTAACCCAAGTACACTGCTAACTACCCGGTTTTCACATCCCTTTTCCGATGGCGACGAAAGTTGGGACTCTAACCCAAACAGTTGGCCATCCAAACGGGAAAACCCATCCACGTTGATGATAATGGACTGGCCAAGTACACCATCACCAAACGAGGACAATACCAATCCCATAAACTGATTCATTTGTTTCATATCATCACATCTTTTCAAAATAGCATTTTTTTTGCAACTCTATCATTAAGCATGACTAGGCATTTTTCAATACTTTTAAATAAATCAGGGTCTTCAGGTATAATATGTGGTCAAGGAAAGGTAATGCATCAATAGGTTATCACTCAACTCCTATTAACCTAATGCAGTAGATTAACTCAAGTGATAAATATTTTTAAATAACAAGGAGGGGCAAATGCACCGGGGCTTGCCTGTTGCTTGAAGTAGACGAAACCCTGACGTCAATCACCTGAGAAGGATCCACGTCCACCGAGTGGAAGACCTTACTCAGGGACACGCTTCAGATAATAATCACCGAGCGTTCACTACACGAAATAATAATACAACACTTATATGATGACATGTATGCCATGATGCAGGAGATGCACAAAATCACCGATCAATAGTAAGTAAACTTAACTTTGAAAGTTGAGTACAACTTTCCTTCACGATAAAGTTGTAAGTCAACAAAACTAATTACTATCGAGTATTAACTACTTTGGTTTATTGATCGTTTTAATAGTCGTTGAAAGTCGGACTTGGTTCTTCCCCTAGAACATTATTAACCCATTGCCTAATCAAACTATTAAACCCTATCATTATATGTGACTAACATAAATTACTAGCATTCCAAATTAACAATTCAATTAAGAACCCAAACACTAATTATGGTGCCAAGGATCATCTCAAGTTAATGACCCAGGGATATCACTCGATCCAAATGTTACACCACACAAAAGTGAATTAGGGTTTCTACTCAATTTTATTAATCCATTCATCAATTAGGATTTTTGTTTTGGCATATAATCACTACATAGAGTAATTCATTTTATATTCTACAAAGTAAATGATCATCAAAACCTTGGAACAGTAGGGTTCAGGTGCTACAAGGGGGTTTAACCAAACCCTTAAAAGATCTAACAATTCATAAAAGTTAATTCCTAATACTCTTTTCTTGATTAATCAATTAATCAAGTAATAAATAAGAAATAATTAAATTATTCCCATTTGAGCTCAAAATTTTTCTACCGATAGGTCTTGACCTAAAACAGTGCCACAACAATTTTCATGATTTTTGGAGTTACAGGGAACTAATTAAAATTACCCAATGTTGCATTTATTAATTTTTGTGCTGATTTTTAGTTCCCATAGAAATTGTGCAAATTCATTATTTAATATTTTTATTAAATACTAGATTTCACAGAGAGCACCCTCAAGATTTCTCATGATTTTTAGGACAATAGATTTATTCTTACAAAAATGATAAAATGCATTACCATTCATATTCTCAGAAAATGGAAAAACGAATTCTATTCATCAAAAAAATGAAAAATGCCTTTCGGCCCGAGGCGGCCCACGAAGGGCGACCGGCCCAACCGGCCTATTCTCTCCCTCTCCTCTCACCGCTCTCACCCGACCCAACTGGACCGGCCCAGATAGCCTTCTGCGCGGCCCAACCGGCCACTTCTCTCTTACAGTCGCTGACGGGCGGGTCCCAGGTGTCAGCCCCCTCTCTCTCTCTTTCTTCTTCCTCGCGCAGAGGAGAAACGACCACGCGCGCGTCGGCTCGCCGCGGAGCCCGCCGGCGGTGCCCCTCCGGCGAGGTCGTGGGCACAAGAGCGCAACCCAATGCCTCCAGTACGTTTCTAGTCTAGACAGTTGGGCAAGAAACGGCTCGGCTCGAGCTCTACGGCGGCTATGGCGGATGGCCGGCTCGGAGCTCGTCGGGAAACACACGTTCCGGCCGTAACAAACTACGAGGGACCAAACCGACTGTACCTAATGGGATAGGGATCTCACCAGAGTGTGATGCGCACGCTAGTTGGAGCATAGACCGGTCCGAGAGGGTTCGTCGACGTTGAAGGTCACGGCGGCGGGGCGAACTGAGGGTGTCGTCGTCGTTCCGTCGACTACATAGCGGTAATATAGAGACAAGCAGACCTATGAGTCTTCCTGGGTGTCAAAGGGCACAGAACGAGGATTGGAAAGGAACCTACCTCGCAGGGACGGCCTCGTCGCGGTGAGATACCTCACGGCGGCGCTCCGGCCGAACTCCGAGATGCCGATGGCGTTCCGGCGCACACAAGGGGCCAGAGGCAGTATGGTTGGGTCAAGGAAGTGCGCCAGGAAGTGGTAAGTCTGCTGACAAGTGGAATTGGATAGTGGCTCAATGGGAACGGCGAATTTCTCTCCCAACCGAAACTCGTCGGCGCCGGAGATAGAGAAACGGAGAGGGAAACGACGACCGAGAGGGCTTATATCGGGCGCATGAATGAGCACACGGCTTGGAAAGGACCCCACGGGCCCGGTCTCACCGGCGACACGCGGCTGGCCGGCCCCGGGCATCGCCGGCGGCCAGCACGCGCACGCGGGCAGAGCCGCGAGCAGAGCAGGAGGGCCGGGCGTGGCATATATATGACAGCGATAGGATTAGGACGTGGCCGGGGCCCTCCTCACGAGCTCGACACGCCGGCAACAGGGTCTGGCCAGGCCCGGGCATCGCCGGCGGCCGGCGCGGCACGCGCCTGAGCACGCACGCAGCGCACAGAGCCGGCCCCCCCATGTCTACTGTAGCAGACCATGCCCCCTTTTGACTTTTTGCTAAAATTACCCCACACTTTGTGTAGCAACTTGAAAAATGGTCAATATGAAAGTTGTAGCAAATTTTGTGTAGAGCAATTTTTATTTTTGGTCTATATTCAAATTCTGCTCAGTTTTGAAACTATTTAAAAGGGGGTAAAACTTGAATTTGAAATTGATTTGCAATTCAATAAAATTCTCCAAACTTTTCTCAACAACATGAAAATATGTAAAGATGAAAGTTGTTCTACTTGTTGAACCCTACAACTTTCATTAAAGGAGTTTTGTCAGATTCTTCATAGTTTTTGACATAGCATTTCAATTTCAAATTTCAAAACACTCATTGGAGTTTATTTTGAAATCTCACTGCATAACATCAAAATCCCCAAATACAAAAGTTGTTCAATTTAAAAAGCCTTACAACATTCACTAAAGTAGTTTGCCCTAATTCTTGATATTTTTGAAATGGCATTTTAAATTTTATTAAACAATCACTAATTGGGTTTTAAATTTAAATTTCTACAAGTAAACTTTAAAATCTATAAACATGAAAGTTGTTCCATTTTGTAAGGGCTAAAACTTTTATTAAAGGATCATTGCCAGATTCCTACTAGTTTTTGAACTCGTATTTCAAGTTTAAATCTTAAAAACCTAAATTAACATTTTATTTGAAATTATTTTTAATAACTTCAAAATTTCCCAAAATAGAAGTTGCTTAACTTTTAAAGATTTGCAACTTTTGTTTAAGGTCCAACACTTAATTATGCTTAGTTTTTGAGTTAAGGTTTTAGGTCTGATTTAGGGTTTATAATTGATTTTCTTTTTGTTACCCAATTCAATTTAGATAATAACATACAAACCCAAACATTTACATAACAAATCATTCTTAAGAACTTATGCACAATCACATGTTGCAAGAAAAATCATTTTTGCTAATGCATAGTAAAAATGAGTTTATGCCGGATGATTTACATGCAATGATGATGACATGGCAGATTTTAATTAACCGTAACACCAGAGGTGTTACAGGAGGCCACTCCAGAAGTCATCCAAGGATTCGACATCTGCGGGACTGATCCCGACCCGACGCTGTACACGATCCAAGGCAAGCCCCGGTGCATTCAGCCCCTCTATTACAAAATATTTATAATTCGAGTTAATCTACTGCATTAGGTTGATAGGAGTTGATTGTCACCTATCCAGATGCATTGTCTCAAATAAATACCCTGAAAACTGATTTAAATAAAATGGTTTGAGAAATGCTTAGGCATGCTTAATGAACTTAGCTTTGCGTAAAAGAAAAACTATTTTCTGTGCCATGATTATACTTATACTTTGATTGGTGAAGAACTGGTTATCCGTTGGTCGATGTGTATTTGGGTTGGAGTCCCAATGCACGGTCACTTTCGGAATAGTTTGGAACTGGTTGATGTCTTTGGAAACGTGTTTCGTTGGGTGGCCAGCTCATGGGGCGGCGTTCCCTATGTCTCACTCACCCGACAGGCACGATAATAAAAACTGTCGGGTAGTCTTGTACTTGGGTTAGAGTCCCAATGCAGGATTGGCGGCAGGAAGGAAGTAGGGACCATTCGTTGTAGGCCTGCTGTGATCATGATGAACAGCCTAGCCACATACCAATGCGGAAAGCCTAGAGTCCGGTGACGCTATTGCTGGAACCGACAACCACGCACTGGGAGTGGAGAGATGGCGAGAGTAGCTTGTACCCACGTGGCCGGCGTGCCTGGATAAGAGTGGAGTACTGTGCTCTCGGGTGGCGCAGGACCGGTTTCGGGATAGCAAAGCCGTGACGACGGGTTGGTATATGTATGCCGGCGTGCTGCATATGCAGTGTGGTTAGAATCCCCAGCTGGGTACTTTCTGGATTCGAATCGACGTGCTCCTCGGTTATGGAGACTTGATCCTCACACTCTACACCGAAAAGTGGTTCTCAACTAGGTTATCTGAATGAATAAAGTAATTGAAAGAATGATGATACATGAGTCTGAATATTGGAGCTATAAATATGATTATAATAATGACAAAATAAAATATGGAACAGGATAGATTGCTTTTCTGCAAACTCCTCATCCTCTGCTAGCCTTACCCATAGCCTTGCATTCCTGAGTCTCATTTTACACCCTTAGTCGGGTAAGTCTTGCGGAGTACCCCAAGTACTCAGGGTTTGTTAACTCCGTTGCAGGAGGACCGCAGTCGGAGATCTGTCTTGCTCCATGTTGCGTGACCGTGGTCGAAGAAGATAGCGGCGATGAGTGAAGTGGAACCCGTGGGCAGGGTTCGAGTTATCTTATCTAGTATTGTGTAACTATTCCACTGCTACTGTTATGTCCTCTGGTCTGTAATAACTATAATTGAATCCTATTTGAACAACCGGTTTGTAATCTAAATGTTATGTAATCTTCCGCACTGTTACTCTGATGTATTTTATTACGAAAAGTTGTAATCCTGTGATGATTCTGCAATGGTGATCTTGTCGGAGAAAAGGGCGCTAATGTAGCCCGACAGACCTGTCTAGATCATTTGGGACACGGGCCCGGCTGTCAGAAGTCGTTAGTGACAATGACAGGTGCCAGTGGGCCAGGTGATTTAGCCGGTTCTGTTACAGTTGGTATCAGAGCATTCCATTGCTAATCATTATGGATTACTTTTCAAAAATTTCAAAATGTTTTGGATCATAAAAAGTTTAATCTATTATTTTGGGTCCAAATTGCTTCTATCCTTATCTTGTTCAGTAGTTCTTGCCTTGTTCTATATTTTACCTTATGGGATTAAGGTAGCATGTGGAATAATATTATTATTAGCCCTATGTTAAAAGTTTATTTATGTATGTAGGTACCTTGCATGATTTAAATTCGTAAGTACGTACATGCATCATGATAATCACACCTGTTAATTAACTTCCTCCTTAAAGTGGGTTTTTGGGATAGTTTACCAAACCTATTCTTGCTAACCTATTATATCTTAAAATTTCACTTACCTTCTCCAGATGGCCCGTTGCAAGCTCACAGCACGCAAGATGACCGGACCACGTGGCGTTCCACGCCACCAGTTGGCGCCACGCGCTGGCGAGGGCGGAGCTTCTGGGAGTCGCCCACCACGTCGCTGCAGCGAGGAGCTTGAGGCTGAGGTTGGAAGGCTGCAGGATCTAGTCAGGCAGTGGGAGGAAGAATACAGAGTGGCACGTCTCAACCACTACCGGGACGTGAGGACCAATCGAGATCTGCGTCGAGAGATCGATCGCCTGACCAAGCAGAGGGATGAAGCTTGGGATCGTGAAGAGACGATCATGGACAGGATGCTCGAGGCGGAGCAGCGTGTTGGTCAGCTTGAGCTCTACAACAACGTCTTGCACGAGGAGGTGCATGAGCTCTATGGTGAGCTCCACCCTATTCCTGCACCGCAGGAGGAGGATCCTGAGTTGGGAGTTGTCCTCGGTCAGGAGGATGAGGACGTGGAGGATGTTGACGTGGAGGTCGAGCCGGTCGAGGTCGTCGAGGCAGACGCCGAGGAGGACTTCGAGGAGTTAGACGAGGACAGTGACGCTTCTGGCGCGTCTGGGATCGATGGGGACTAGGCCGGTGTGGCCTAGAGTTGTCAGCTAGATGCTCTCTTTTGTCTGTAGTATAGGTGCTTGCCTAGAAAACCTTAGTTATGGGTTGTGGGTCTTGCCTGATGCAAGCCATGTTGTGTGAACCTTGTAATATTGCTGTGTGCTGCTATGTTTGCTTAACTAATATAAGACTCAAGTTGGGTTTGCTTATTAATAGATGGGAGACAATTCTGATAATGCAACTGGTGTTCCCCAACCACCTCAGTTTCCACCCACTCTGGCAGAGGCCATCGCTGCATTGACCAATGTTGCAGCGCTGCTAGCTCAGAATCAGCAAGATCGTGGTGGACGTCGTGGCCGCCGGGATAATGAGGATACCACCTATGTTGACTTCACTGAACCCGCCCACCGGTGTTCACTAAGGCTGATGAACCTTTGGAAGCTGATGATTGGCTCCGTACCATGGAGCAGAAGTTTAGTCTGATTCACTGCACCGAGATCCAGAAACCGCTGTTTGCAGCTCAGCAACTCCGTGGCCCTGCGACTACTTGGTATGCCAACCTGTTGGCTGCGCAGGATGCTGGACATCAACTTACCTGGCAAGAGTTCCGTGACGCCTTTCGTGCTCATTACATCCCTGCGGGTGTGATGAAATTGAAGCTGGATCAGTTTCTGGCACTGAAGCAGAATGAGTCTACTGTCGCTCAGTATCTTGGGCAGTTCAACCACTTGGCACAGTATGCACCTGAGCATACCAACACTGATTCTAAGAGGAGAGCCTGCTTTGTCAGAGGTCTGAATTTCAAGATTCAACGCAGTCTGTCTAACAACCTCAAGTGCACTTTTCATGAGGCAGTGGATAGTGCAATAGCTTTTGAGGAAAGCGACCGTCAGCTCCAAGAAGAGAAGAAGAAGAGCAAAAGGTCTAGCTCTTCTGGCAGTCAGAAACGCCAGAAAGTTATCTATCATCCTACCCACCATAACCGTCCGTCATATCCCCATCAGCAGGTAGTTGTGCGCACTGCCGCTACCTCTCATACCTCTAATCAGCAAAACACCACTCAGCCGAATGCCCCTGGCGTTCGTATCAACACTCCACAGACCAACTACAATCACCCATGCTACAACTGTGGAAAGATAGGACACTGGGCCCGTGATTGCCCTTTTCCGAAACAGAACAACCAGAATGTGCAGAAAAGTCCTGGTGTTCCGCAACAGCAAGTTCAGCACCGTGGTCACCAGCAGCATGCTCAGAAGGGCAAGATTGTCAAGAAGGCAGGTCGGGTTTATTACACTCAGATTGAAGATATTCCTGCTGGAGAACCCGTCATGATGGGTAAGTTTCCCGTTGCTAGTCATTCTGCCGTTCTGCTATTTGATTCTGGTGCATCTCATTCGTTCATCAACCGTACATTTGTGGTTAAGCATGAAATACCTATTGGGGAAATAAAGGAAGATTTCCTTATACATTCGCCCGGGGGGCGTATAACTACTAAAGAGGTAGTTCAGGGAGTACCTATAGAGCTGGGAGGGCATAGATTCCCAACCACAATGATAGTACTTAAGGATCAGGATATAGATGTGATATTAGGTATGAATTGGATGTATCAGCACAAGGCCTTGATTGATGTGTTGAATAGAACCATAAGAGTGAACATACCTAATAGTCAAACTCAACTTCTTATCCAACTTCCATTGCCCGTAAGAAAGATTGAAAGGACCGTGCAAAGGTTGTGTGCCACCGCAGTTGAAGAAGTATTGAAGATTCCAGTGGTCTGCGAATTTCCAGACGTATTCCCTGATGAGTTGCCTGGTTTGCCACCTGATCGAGATGTGGAATTTGCTATTGAGCTAAAACCTGGAACCGCACCTATATCTCGTAGAGCCTACAGAATGCCTCCCAAGGAATTGGCAGAGCTTAAAGTGCAGCTACAAGATTTGCTAGATAAGGGTTTCATCAGACCCAGCTCATCTCCTTGGGGTTGTCCTGCCATCTTTGTCAAGAAGAAAGACAAATCCCTCCGACTCTGTATTGATTACCGTCCACTCAACGAGGTCACCATCAAAAACAAATATCCTTTACCCCGTATTGACCTACTCTTTGACCAGCTGGCTGGAGCTAAGGTGTTTTCCAAGATTGACCTTAGGTCTGGCTACCACCAAATAAAGATCTGTCCCGAAGATATCCCAAAAATAGCTTTCACCACTGGATATGGCCTATATGAATACCTCGTCATGTCTTTTGGCCTAACCAATGCACCCGCCTATTTCATGTACCTCATGAATTCCGTCTTCATGCTTGAGCTCGACAAATTTGTTGTCGTATTCATTGACGACATCCTGATCTATTCTAAAACACCCGAAGAACATGCCAACCACCTCCGTATCGTCTTGAACCGTTTAAGAGAACATCAACTCTATGCCAAATTCAGTAAATGTGAGTTCTGGTTGGACCGAGTTTCATTTCTTGGGCATATCCTGACAGCGGAAGGTGTGTCCGTAGATCCAAGTAAGGTGGAAGAAATCTTGAACTGGAAACCACCAACCACTGTGCACCAGGTTCGCAGTTTCATGGGAATGGCGGGATATTACCGCCGATTCATTCCGGATTTCTCAAGAATAGCTAAGCCTATAACCAACCTATTGAAGACTTAGGTCAAGTTTGTCTGGTCGCCAGAATGCGAAACAGCGTTTCAAACCTTGAAGAGATGTTTGACCACTGCACCAGTCCTTGCTCAGCCAGATATTGAAAAGCCGTTTGACGTGTACTGCGATGCGTCGGGTACTGGCCTTGGTTGTGTTTTGATGCAAGAGGGCCGAGTCATTGCTTATGCTTCATGACAACTCCGGCCTCATGAAGAGAATTATCCCACTCATGATCTTGAATTGGCAGCTGTGGTTCATGCATTGAAGATCTGGCGTCACTACTTGTTAGGCAGCACATGCAATGTCTACACCGATCACAAAAGCCTGAAATACATCTTTACACAAGAAGAATTAAATATGAGGCAACGAAGATGGCTTGAGTTGATAAAAGATTATGATATTGAAGTGCACTACCATCCTGGTAAAGCTAATGTGGTTGCCAACGCACTCAGTCGGAAGGCTCATTGTAATTGCTTGACTGTGAAGCCATATGATCTGTCGTTGTGTTACGGGTTAGAAAAATTGGGCATAGAAATAGTCCCTCAAGGCAGTTGGAACAATATCAGCATCAAACCCTCCATCCGTGATGAAATCGTGGCTGCTCAGAAAAATAGTAAAGGTATCAGGCACATCAAAGAGAAAATCCAAGCAGGGAAAGCAGATTGTTTCAGAATTGATGATGAAGGGATTGTATGGTTCAAGAATCGGCTTGTAGTTTGTAACAACCCTAAAAATCCACACAATCTAAAAATCCCAACCAATTAAAATTTTTCATTTATTTATTGAGAAAACCCATTTTTCTTGTGCAAGCATATAGGTTTCATTATGAAATTGGTAAATAAAGGAGTGTAGTTTGCATTTTAATTCCAATCACATAGAATAATAACTTATGCATCACATTTGGGATTTATTGCAATTTATGTTTGTATTTACTCAATAATTAAAATGGGCAATATATGTATATACACTAAACTGAAAATAAAAAAAAAGAGAAAGAGAGTTCGGCCAGCCAGCCAGCCCGAGCCCGCCCGACCTTCCTCTCCTCATCTCACCGCGCGCGGCCCACGTCGCGGCTCGGCAGCGCACGCGCGCAACCGGCACACACGCGCTCGCGCTCGCGCTCGCTGCCAACCCGGCCCCACCTGTCAGCCACTCTCGCCCCCACTGTTCTTCTTCCTCACGAAGGCGACGCGCCTGCCGGGGGTGTCGCGCGAATGGCGTGACCCCGGTCCCACAGCCGACAGCATGGCAGAGCCCTGGACCCCGCTGTTCCCCTCCTGTCCCCTCCTTTCTTGGCCGCCAAGCGAACCCGCGCCATCCGGAGCCCTAGATCCACTCGAGCCACGGCCCTTCGATCGGCCGAGCGCAATCGAGACCGTTCGCCATTGGAGCTGGCCAAGCTCGCCTATAAATTGGAGCACCCCGAAGCCCTACCCTCATTTCCCCTCGCCGCCACCGCAGCACAGACCGGCACACCGCACCAAGCCGAGAGAGAGAGCATAGGAGAAGGGCGGAGCAGGGGAGGAGAAGCTGCCGGAGCGCCACCGCCGCGGAGCACGCCGGAGCCGGACACGGAGGAGAAGCCGAGCTGCGGACGAGGAGCGGCACGGCACTGCGATCGCTCTGCACGGCTCCGACTCGCCACTGCACCGCCATCCTAGCTTCACCGACACCACGGTGAGCCACCGCACGCCATGTCCGAACCTTGCCCTGCTTTTGCCATGGCGTTCCACCCTCGGGACGCGCAGGCACGAGCCTATACCGGCTCGGGAAGATCACCTGCACCATGCACTCACTCGACCAGCCAAAACCCCCGGACTACAAGCTTGCTAGACCGAGAACGCAGCACGACGCGTTCTCGGCGGAGCGCGCTCACCACCGACGCGTTCCGACGCCGAATCACCCGTTCCGAGCAATCCGACTAGCACCCGTACAGGTTAGAACGTCGTGGAGCACCGCCACGACCCCCTTGAGCTAGCTACGCGGATCTAAGCGCTAGAGGAAGCCTGAATCGCCCTGGCCGCGTGCGCCGCGACCTTACCGGAGCGCCGCCGCGAGCCGTAGCCAAAAGAAGGTCATGCCATGGCTAAGTTCGCCACCAGAGTGTTGTATGCCTCTCTGGCCTCACCAATTTGACAAGACCGCATTCGATTGAACCAATACTTGGTCGTAGCCGCGATGCCGCTTTCCGCCGTCGTCGGCGACACGCCGCCGCCACAACCGAGCACCTTGGAAAGCTCGGTAGCCAAAATTGGTAGTTGGTATACCATCGCCTTGGACCCTGGACGCGTATACATCTCCTAGAAGACCTCCTTAGCCCCGCCGGAACCTCACCGTCGCGACGACATCGCCGCCGACAGGTTCCGCCTCGCCTAAATCCGTTCCGAGTACCCCCGGACGCCTCGCGCTGCGAAGAAAGGCCGCCGAGGTTCGCCAAGTCTGCCTCGGCACCGCCGCTAGATAGCCGAGCCCTGTCTTGCCGAAATATGGCCATCGCCGCCCTGTCACCGACCGCCACACCGGAGAGACACCGCCGCCTTGAACAGACGCCCTGGAACCCTGCTAGCACCAAATTTCCGATTCGCCCGAGCCTCCCCAGGAGAGCTCGGGAGAGCAGCCCCTTCGGCGCCCAAATTTCCGATTCGCCCGAGCCTCCCCAGGAGAGCTCGGGAGAGCAGCCCCTTCGGCGCCCAAATTTCCGATTCGCCCGAGCCTCCGCGGGAGACCTCGGGAGAACGGCACCCTCGGCACCCAAATGTCCGATTCGCCCGAGGCTCCGCAGGAGACCTCGGGAGAACGGCACCCTCGGGCACCCAAATTCCGATTCGCCCGAGCCTCCGCAGGAGACCTCGGGAGAACGGCACCCTCGGGCACCCAAATGTCCGATTCGCCCGAGCCTCCGCAGGAGACCTCGGGAGAACGGCACCCTCGGGCGCACCAAATCTCCGATTCGCCCGAGCCTCCCCGGGAGAGCTCGGGAGAGCGGCACCCTCGGCGCCCCGAATCTCCGATTCGCCCGAGCCTCGCCGAGCTAAACCGAGCTACCCCCGACCACCGCCGAGCTCCGCCGAGATACCCCCAACCACAGCCGAGCTACCCCCGACCACCGCCGAGCTCCGCCGAGATACCCCCAACCACAGCCGAGCTACCACCGACCACCGCCGAGCCACGCCGAGCTACGCCAACTCCGGCAACTCTCTGGGAACCAGCATCGAACACCTGGACGACCATCGGGTCTGTGTTCTGTTGAGGCGCCACATGCCGCACTACTGGACCCGCGCGCCACATCCCGAGCTGCCCCTGATTAACCGACTAGTTTTCCCACTTTCAGAAAATAGGATAATCTTCGGAAATTCATAACTTATTCGTACGATGACCAAAAATTGCGCACCATATATCAAAATTCTCAGAAAAATGAGATCTACAATCTAAGACTATGTTTGTGTGCATTTGGCTCTTTGTTTTATTGGATTTTTCTGAAATACTCTATAGGAGTCGCTGACGCGACTATTTCGTGTTCGATTTCAGAGCCGGAGGAGGATCTAACTAAGGAAGACGACCACGAGTACTTCCAAGAGCTAGGAGACGACTACGAAGGTGCCACGTCCCACCAAATCCTTAGATCCTATTACGCATTGCAAATGACATTGTTGCTATTGCTTTATGATTATGTATGGATTGGTTGCATGGTAGTATATTTGAATTCCCTGCCTTGATAAGACTTTACCCTGCTATCCGCTGTTAGGTTAGCTGCTGCTTATTTTACTGTTACTCTTCCACTACTTACTACTTGCTATATGCTATGTGGTGGAATTGGGACGGTGTATATCTGATTATAACTACTGGGAGAGAGTGCTGCGTGTGTCTTGGGTGCGTGGTAAGGGTTGATGTCGACCAAGTGGGATGTGAGACGAGCCCATGGGGCAAGTCGTGCCGGGGGTGCAACCTGGGCATCCCCAAGCGAGATACCTGTGGCGGGTAAAGTTGTTGAGGAGGTTCCGGGTGAGATAGCCTTGGTGGTTTGAAGCCCGTGAACGGAGGTGCTGTGATGGCACGGGGAGAGTATCCCCTAAGTGGAGATGCCTGCTTGGTCAAACCTAGGATGGACTAGTTTTAGGTTCATGGGAATCCTTTTCTACTCACTCGCTTCTGATGGGCGGGAGACGGCTGGACTACTTGGTAGGACGGTGCCACTACTGCTAGGTTGAAAGGTGATAAGGGTGGGCGGAGACGGTCGATGGGTTCCCGTTCCGTTCTAGATGCACAGTACCACTGGATGGGCCCGGTACTGTGTCTCCCAGTCTCAGCATAACGGTGTAGGATCCGGAATATCCCAGGGCTGAGTGGTAGGGTGGCATCGACCTAGGCAAGCAAGCACCCGGAATTCTGCCTAGGTGTTTGCGCAACACCTATGATGGCTAATCTTGTGAGTAGTGAAACCTCTGCAGAGTGTATGGTTGATCGATCGATACATATGCCAACCTGTTGGCTATGGACCTTTCCTGTGAAGCTTCTACTAGTGTAGTGAGTGTTCTCTTCTCCCCCTGGATGACATTTTTCCGGCAGTGTACCCGTTGTGGTAGTGTGCCGCTGAGATAGGCCCGAGAGGGAGTTGGGCCTGTCGAATGAGAGTGAGGTGTGGGTATGTGAGGTGTGGTGATGGGAAAAGGGATGATGGTGTTAACTGGTGATAAAACTTGACTAATTAAAACATTGAATACAGCTGCATAGGAAAACCTCAGCCTATAGGTCTGCTTGTATAGCCTTGCATCCACTTTCCACAAAGCAAATGCTGCATAGGTGGGCTCCGTGGCCAGTACAAATCGTACCGATAAATTTGCTGTCAGGTGACGAGAATGAGTACGACTTCGAGGGAGATGATGACGAGGAATAGGGTCACGTGCTACACTCAAGTTGGCCGTGAAGGATGAATCGCTTCCGCATCTTCCAAAGCTTCTCTGATTGTTGATTCCGCCAGTGTGGCGATGTAATAAATATTTATGTAAGACTTATTTACCGTTGTATGGATCCTGGTGGCAACTGAGATATGGGTAATTTCATGGATTGTTCCAAGCAATCTGTTGAATTACAATTCGAGCCTGTGGATTTCCCTTCGTGGAAATCGAGGTCGTTTCAGTTGGTATCAGAGCCATACTTGACTGTAGGACGAGACCCATAGAAAATGGACGTTAGAATAGGAAGCCAGACTCTCTTTCGGTTATATTACCGACCTTGCATTCACTTTTTATGCAATGGCTTATCTAATACAAGGACCTGCTAATCCGTTTCTTGAAAAATTTGCAGATGACCAGCCTTGGACCACCACTTCGTCCACTGCACGACGGCACTATCGAGATCCCGATCAATGGGAGGAACCACGGCGGATTTGCCATGGTACTACGCCAGGTGCTGGAGGAGCTGGGAGCACCGTCTGACCAGATCCAGTACTTCAGCCGAGGGAAGCTTGTCGAGGCTGAGAGGTTTGAAGGACCTGTCACTACCAGAGTTGAGACACCCGTCAGCCTGACCCTTCCAGGGATGCCGGTTTTTACTGACTACACTGCTGGAGAGACTGTGGAGGACGGAGTACAGTCTGTCTCCCGCAAGGTACTACGCGCAGTTGTGTACACAGCATACGAGTACCTTAAGGGGACCCACTTCCGTCTGCTACCTCAGGCCTTGGAGCTGCACCCTGACCCCATCCAGAGGATTCTGTACACCGGCCAGATCGTTCAGGCCGAGACTGACCCTTGCCTACGCACAGTGGCACACCACCTCCAGGAGCAGGACGAGTTCATCAGCTCATTGGAGCAAAGGAGGCGGCATGACCGAGCACGCATGGCAGAGGTCGAGGACAGTTTGCAGAAAGGGACTCAGACCCTGGAGAGTTTGAGCAGAGCAGTCACTGACTTGCAGTTAGAGATGCAGCGCCGTGATGAGTTACACCGAGCCGAGATCGCCGACTTGCGAGACAAGATCGGAGATTTTGGGCTTCGCAATGACTACCTGAACAGCAGAGTGTTGGAATTACAGAGGAGGCTGGACGACAAGGAGAGAGCACTTGCTGAGAGGGAGCAGAGGAGCAGAGACAGGGTAGTCGAGATGATCACGTTGCGTTCCAGGATCAAGGAGTTGGAGAAGCAGCTGGAGAAAGCCGAGGACAAGTCCACCCGCAACCAAGGGATTCTGATCGACCGCGTGAAGATGGTAGAGTTCCTAAAGGACAAGCTACGGAGGACAGAGACAGCCTGGAAGCAGTCCGACGCCAGGAGAGCTATTGAGGTCCGGAAGGTACAGAGTTCGCTTCCCCCACTGGAGATGGTGAAGCCCCGGGAGAGAGACTTCCGCATACCACCCACTACGCTCAACCTGAGAGCGTGTCCGTCTCAAAGGATGCAGGAGATTGAGGCCACTCCAGAGCTAGCAGTAGCACTCGATTATGTCAAGCGCCTGACCATGACCGACGACGAGATCGAGGCAGAGGACAGCCGCATACCCGACGCCGTACTCGACCTTATGCACCAGTAGCTTATGGGACCCTGCGTGGCCCTTAGACTAGTGATACCTTGAGTTATCCTGTCATTTGGCTATCTGCGCATAGCACGATCTTCTTAGCAGCTAGGAACATCCTTTATGTAATAATAACCATGTGATGAGTGACATTTGGATCTTATGCTTCTTATGGTTCTTTATGCTTCTTTGGTTGAGTGTAGGATAGCATGAAAAATGTTTTAATTCATTTAAATCGTTGAAAACATCTAACTCCTACTTAAACCACTACAAGATAATTACTGCATTAAGCACATACCTAATAAATTCAGATGTCGATGAGACGTTCCGCGCGTCTGGAGAGTCCAAGCCCTCCTATGTGCCCTGGAGACTAAAGCAGATAAGACAGAGCTGACATTCAGAGATGTGCCAGTAGTCTGTGAATTCAATGACGTATTTCCAGAGGAGTTGCCAGGAATGCCACCAGATAGATATGTGGAGTTTGTTATAGAGCTGATGCCAGGGACTGCACCGATTGCCAAAAGACCCTACAGAATGTCGGCTGATGAGTTGAAGGAACTCAAGAAGCAGCTGGGAGAATTACTGGAGAAGGGCTTCATTAGGCCTAGTGCTTCGCCCTGGGGATCTCCCGTTTTGTTTGTCAAGAAGAAGGATGGCACGATGAGGATGTGCATTGACTACCGGAATCTGAATGCGGTTACAGTCAAGAATAAGTACCCATTGCCCCGCATCGATGATCTGTTAGATCAATTGAGTAAGGCCAAGTACTTCTCAAAGATCGATCTCCGATCAGGGTATCATCAGATGAAGATCAGGGAAGAAGATATCCCGAAGACTGCATTTGTCACTAGATATGGACAATATGAGTGCACAGTAGTCTCATTTGGACTCACTAATGCTCCGGCATACTTCATGAACATGATGAACAAGGTCTTCATGAATGAGTTAGACAAGTTTGTGGTGGTATTCATTGATGATATATTGGTTTATTCAGCCACAAAAGAGGAACATGAACATCATCTGAGGACCGTATTGGAGAGGTTGTCTCGCAACCAACTATACGCCAAATTCTCCAAGTGCGAATTCTGGCTTGAGGAAGTTGCTTTCCTTGGACACGTACTGTCAGGAGAAGGAGTCGCAGTAGACCCAGCCAAAATTGAAGCTGTGAAAGAGTGGGAACAACCCTGTAATGTGTCAGAAATCAGAAGCTTTTTGGGACTTGCAGGATACTATCGCAGATTTATTGAGAATTTCTCCAAGATTGCAAGACCCATGATCAACTTGCTGAAGAAAGAGAACAAGTTTATATGGACTCCTGAATGTGAGAAGAGTTTTCAGACCTTGAAGGAGAAGCTCACTACTACACCTGTACTAGCCCTGCCCGATATTCACAAGGATTTTATTGTATATTGTGATGCCTCTCGGCAAGGTTTGGGCTGTGTACTAATGCAAGAAGGAAGAGTGATAGCTTATGCCTCAAGACAGTTGAAGGAGCATGAGCAGCGATACCCAACTCATGACCTAGAACTTGCAGCCGTGGTACATGCACTCAAGATTTGGAGACACTATCTGATAAGCAACAAGTGTGACATCTACACTGACCACAAGAGCCTGAAGTACTTCTTCACACAGGAAGATCTGAATATGAGGCAACGCAGATGGCTGGAACTCATCAAGGACTATGATCTTGAGATCCATTATCACCCAGGAAAGGCTAATGTTGTCGCTGATGCACTTAGCCGCAAAAGCTACTGCCATACCCTCATCCCCAACTCTATGCCACCTGAGCTCAGGAGAGAGTTCGACGCATTCCAGCTCGAGGTAGTCTCCTATGGCATGCTAAATGAGCTTCGCGTCGAGTACAATCTCACCTCACGAATCCGTGAAGCACAAAAGAACTGTCCTGAGATAGACTATATCCGTGGTTTGATGAAGCTGGGAAGAGGCCCTGAATACCGAGAAGATGAGCAGGGAACTGTATGGTACAAAGATAGAATCTGTGTACCGACGGATTCAGCGATACGAGAAGAGATTCTGTCAGAAGGGCATGACTCCAAATATTGCATTCACCCAGGGTCAGCCAAGATGTACCATGATCTAAGGAAGCACTTCTGGTGGGAGAATATGAAAACAGACATTGCAGGGCATGTAGCCCGATGTGATACATGCAATAGAATCAAGGCCGAACATCAGAGACCAGCAGGGTTGCTACAACCAGTTGAGATACCAGAATGGAAGTGGGAGTGCATATCCATGGACTTCATAATAGGACTGCCCCGATCCGAGCATGGGTATGATTCTATATGGGTAATAGTGGACCGTCTAACCAAAGTTGCACATTTTATACCGGTCAAAAGGAAGTATAGAGTTGAAAAGCTAGCAGATCTATACGTATCAAACATTTTGAAGTTACATGGGGCGCCTCTGAGTATTATATCTGACCGAGGCTCACAGTTCGTATCACAGTTCTGGAAATCCTTGCACAAGTCCATCGGAACCAAGCTTGACTATAGCACCGCATACCACCCGCAAACAGACGGGCAAACAGAAAGAGTGAACCAGATTCTCGAGGACATGTTACGTGCTTGTGTATTAAGGTACAAGGAAGGATGGGAGAGCTGTCTACCCCACGCCGAGTTCTCATACAACAACAGCTATCAAACAAGCCTCAAGATGTCACCGTTTGAAGCATTGTATGGGAGACCCTGTAGGACCCCACTAATGTGGTCAGAACCAGGTGAGAGGACATTCTTCGGTCCTGCTAAGATTGTGGAAGCAGAAGAAGGTGTTGCCCAAGTAAGAGAGAATTTGAGGATTGCACAGAGTAGGCAAAAGAGCTATGCAGATAGAAGACGTAGAAAGCTTGAGTTCGAGGTTGGGGATTATGTCTACCTCAAGGTATCTCCACTTCGTGGCACTGTCAGATTCCACGTAAAAGGGAAATTGGCACCAAGATATGTTGGGCCATACAAGATCTGTAAAAGGGTTGGAAAGCTTGCTTACAAGCTGGAACTACCGGAGGAATTATCTGGAGTACACCCCGTGTTCCATGTCTCGCAATTAAGGAAGTGTTTGAAGCTTCCCGAGGAGCAAGTTCCTACAGATGCATTAGACCTGCAAGACACACTTGAATATAAGGAACATCCGATCAAGATCTTGGCACGGGATACCAAAGAGACGCGAAACAAAACCATTCCGATGTGCAAGGTACAGTGGAGCAATCACACTGAAAGGGAAGCTACGTGGGAGAAGGAATCGGACTTGCGGATTATGTTTCCTTACCTCTTCGAATGGTACGTTATCCCTGAATCTCGAGGTCGAGATCCTAATGAGGGGGGAGGACTGTAACAACCCTAAAAATCCACACAATCTAAAAATCCCAACCAATTAAAATTTTTCATTTATTTATTGAGAAAACCCATTTTTCTTGTGCAAGCATATAGGTTTCATTATGAAATTGGTAAATAAAGGAGTGTAGTTTGCATTTTAATTCCAATCACATAGAATAATAACTTATGCATCACATTTGGGATTTATTGCAATTTATGTTTGTATTTACTCAATAATTAAAATGGGCAATATATGTATATATACACTAAACTGAAAATAAAAAAAAAGAGAAAGAGAGTTCGGCCAGCCAGCCAGCCCGAGCCCGCCCGACCTTCCTCTCCTCATCTCACCGCGCGCGGCCCACGTCGCGGCTCGGCAGCGCACGCGCGCAACCGGCACACACGCGCTCGCGCTCGCGCTCGCTGCCAACCCGGCCCCACCTGTCAGCCACTCTCGCCCCCACTGTTCTTCTTCCTCACGAAGGCGACGCGCCTGCCGGGGGTGTCGCGCGAATGGCGTGACCCCGGTCCCACAGCCGACAGCATGGCAGAGCCCTGGACCCCGCTGTTCCCCTCCTGTCCCCTCCTTTCTTGGCCGCCAAGCGAACCCGCGCCATCCGGAGCCCTAGATCCACTCGAGCCACGGCCCTTCGATCGGCCGAGCGCAATCGAGACCGTTCGCCATTGGAGCTGGCCAAGCTCGCCTATAAATTGGAGCACCCCGAAGCCCTACCCTCATTTCCCCTCGCCGCCACCGCAACACAGACCGGCACACCGCACCAAGCCGAGAGAGAGAGCATAGGAGAAGGGCGGAGCAGGGGAGGAGAAGCTGCCGGAGCGCCGCCGCCGCGGAGCACGCCGGAGCCGGACACGGAGGAGAACCGAGCTGCGGACGAGGAGCGGCACGGCACTGCGATCGCTCTGCACGGCTCCGACTCGCCACTGCACCGCCATCCTAGCTTCACCGACACCACGGTGAGCCACCGCACGCCATGTCCGAACCTTGCCCTGCTTTTGCCATGGCGTTCCACCCTCGGGACGCGCAGGCACGAGCCTATACCGGCTCGGGAAGATCACCTGCACCATGCACTCACTCGACCAGCCAAAACCCCCGGACTACAAGCTTGCTAGACCGAGAACGCAGCACGACGCGTTCTCGGCGGAGCGCGCTCACCACCGACGCGTTCCGACGCCGAATCACCCGTTCCGAGCAATCCGACTAGCACCCGTACAGGTTAGAACGTCGTGGAGCACCGCCACGACCCCCTTGAGCTAGCTACGCGGATCTAAGCGCTAGAGGAAGCCTGAATCGCCCTGGCCGCGTGCGCCGCGACCTTACCGGAGCGCCGCCGCGAGCCGTAGCCAAAAGAAGGTCATGCCATGGCTAAGTTCGCCACCAGAGTGTTGTATGCCTCTCTGGCCTCACCAATTTGACAAGACCGCATTCGATTGAACCAATACTTGGTCGTAGCCGCGATGCCGCTTTCCGCCGTCGTCGGCGACACGCCGCCGCCACAACCGAGCACCTTGGAAAGCTCGGTAGCCAAAATTGGTAGTTGGTATACCATCGCCTTGGACCCTGGACGCGTATACATCTCCTAGAAGACCTCCTTAGCCCCGCCGGAACCTCACCGTCGCGACGACATCGCCGCCGACAGGTTCCGCCTCGCCTAAATCCGTTCCGAGTACCCCCGGACGCCTCGCGCTGCGAAGAAAGGCCGCCGAGGTTCGCCAAGTCTGCCTCGGCACCGCCGCTAGATAGCCGAGCCCTGTCTTGCCGAAATATGGCCATCGCCGCCCTGTCACCGACCGCCACACCGGAGAGACACCGCCGCCTTGAACAGACGCCCTGGAACCCTGCTAGCACCAAATTTCCGATTCGCCCGAGCCTCCCCAGGAGAGCTCGGGAGAGCAGCCCCTTCGGCGCCCAAATTTCCGATTCGCCCGAGCCTCCCCAGGAGAGCTCGGGAGAGCAGCCCCTTCGGCGCCCAAATTTCCGATTCGCCCGAGCCTCCGCGGGAGACCTCGGGAGAACGGCACCCTCGGCACCCAAATGTCCGATTCGCCCGAGGCTCCGCAGGAGACCTCGGGAGAACGGCACCCTCGGGCACCCAAATTCCGATTCGCCCGAGCCTCCGCAGGAGACCTCGGGAGAACGGCACCCTCGGGCACCCAAATGTCCGATTCGCCCGAGCCTCCGCAGGAGACCTCGGGAGAACGGCACCCTCGGGCGCACCAAATCTCCGATTCGCCCGAGCCTCCCCGGGAGAGCTCGGGAGAGCGGCACCCTCGGCGCCCCGAATCTCCGATTCGCCCGAGCCTCGCCGAGCTAAACCGAGCTACCCCCGACCACCGCCGAGCTCCGCCGAGATACCCCCAACCACAGCCGAGCTACCCCCGACCACCGCCGAGCTCCGCCGAGATACCCCCAACCACAGCCGAGCTACCACCGACCACCGCCGAGCCACGCCGAGCTACGCCAACTCCGGCAACTCTCTGGGAACCAGCATCGAACACCTGGACGACCATCGGGTCTGTGTTCTGTTGAGGCGCCACATGCCGCACTACTGGACCCGCGCGCCACATCCCGAGCTGCCCCTGATTAACCGACTAGTTTTCCCACTTTCAGAAAATAGGATAATCTTCGGAAATTCATAACTTATTCGTACGATGACCAAAAATTGCGCACCATATATCAAAATTCTCAGAAAAATGAGATCTACAATCTAAGACTATGTTTGTGTGCATTTGGCTCTTTGTTTTATTGGATTTTTCTGAAATACTCTATAGGAGTCGCTGACGCGACTATTTCGTCTTCGATTTCAGAGCCGGAGGAGGATCTGACTAAGGAAGACGACCACGAGTACTTCCAAGAGCTAGGAGACGACTACGAAGGTGCCACGTCCCACCAAATCCTTAGATCCTATTACGCATTGCAAATGACATTGTTGCTATTGCTTTATGATTATGTATGGATTGGTTGCATGGTAGTATATTTGAATTCCCTGCCTTGATAAGACTTTACCCTGCTATCCGCTGTTAGGTTAGCTGCTGCTTATTTTACTGTTACTCTTCCACTACTTACTACTTGCTATATGCTATGTGGTGGAATTGGGACGGTGTATATCTGATTATAACTACTGGGAGAGAGTGCTGCGTGCGTCTTGGGTGCGTGGTAAGGGTTGATGTCAACCAAGTGGGATGTGAGACGAGCCCATGGGGCAAGTCGTGCCGGGGGTGCAACCTGGGCATCCCCAAGCGAGATACCTGTGGCGGGTAAAGTTGTTGAGGAGGTTCCGGGTGAGATAGCCTTGGTGGTTTGAAGCCCGTGAACGGAGGTGCTGTGATGGCACGGGGAGAGTATCCCCTAAGTGGAGATGCCTGCTTGGTCAAACCTAGGATGGACTAGTTTCAGGTTCATGGGAATCCTTTTCTACTCACTCGCTTCTGATGGGCGGGAGACGGCTGGACTACTTGGTAGGACGGTGCCACTACTGCTAGGTTGAAAGGTGATAAGGGTGGGCGGAGACGGTCGATGGGTTCCCGTTCCGTTCTAGATGCACAGTACCACTGGATGGGCCCGGTACTGTGTCTCCCAGTCTCAGCATAACGGTGTAGGATCCGGAATATCCCAGGGCTGAGTGGTAGGGTGGCATCGACCTAGGCAAGCAAGCACCCGGAATTCTGCCTAGGTGTTTGCGCAACACCTATGATGGCTAATCTTGTGAGTAGTGAAACCTCTGCAGAGTGTATGGTTGATCGATCGATACATATGCCAACCTGTTGGCTATGGACCTTTCCTGTGAAGCTTCTACTAGTGTAGTGAGTGTTCTCTTCTCCCCCTGGATGACATTTTTCCGGCAGTGTACCCGTTGTGGTAGTGTGCCGCTGAGATAGGCCCGAGAGGGAGTTGGGCCTGTCGAATGAGAGTGAGGTGTGGGTATGTGAGGTGTGGTGATGGGAAAAGGGATGATGGTGTTAACTGGTGATAAAACTTGACTAATTAAAACATTGAATACAGCTGCATAGGAAAACCTCAGCCTATAGGTCTGCTTGTATAGCCTTGCATCCACTTTCCACAAAGCAAATGCTGCATAGGTGGGCTCCGTGGCCAGTACAAATCGTACCGATAAATTTGCTGTCAGGTGACGAGAATGAGTACGACTTCGAGGGAGATGATGACGAGGAATAGGGTCACGTGCTACACTCAAGTTGGCCGTGAAGGATGAATCGCTTCCGCATCTTCCAAAGCTTCTCTGATTGTTGATTCCGCCAGTGTGGCGATGTAATAAATATTTATGTAAGACTTATTTACCGTTGTATGGATCCTGGTGGCAACTGAGATATGGGTAATTTCATGGATTGTTCCAAGCAATCTGTTGAATTACAATTCGAGCCTGTGGATTTCCCTTCGTGAAAATCGAGGTCGTTTCATAGTTCCAAAAATTCCAGAGTTACGTGGCAAGATTCTTGACGAAGCTCATTTGACAAGATACTCTATTCATCCGGGAAGCAACAAAATGTACCAGGATTTGAAACAGAAGTTTTGGTGGACTAAGATGAAGATCGAGATTGCTCAGTATGTAGCAAAATGCGACACTTGTCAGAAAGTAAAAGCTGTACACATGAAGCCTGGTGGAGAGCTGCAACCATTACCTATTCCTGCATGGAAATGGGAAGACATCAGCATGGATTTCATTATGGGTCTCCCAACAACCTCTAGGGGTTTCAATTCCATCTGGGTTGTTGTGGACCGCCTCACTAAACAAGCTCATTTCTTACCTGTCAAGAAAATGTACAGGGCTCCGCACTACGCCAAGCTATACATAGAAAATCTGATGAAGCTACATGGAGTGTCCAAGACCATTGTCTCTGACCGAGGCACTCAGTTCATATCCCAATTTTGGAGATCCTTCCATAAATCATTGGGTACAAAACTCCTGCATAGCACAGCCTATCATCCTCAGACTGACGGACAGACAGAGAGGATAAATCAGATACTTGAAGACATGTTAAGAGCCTGTGCACTCAATTACCCTGAGAAATGGGACGAGTGTTTGGCATTGGCCGAATTCTCGTACAACAACAGTTACCAAGAAAGTATAAAAATGGCTCCGTTTGAGGCAGTATATGGCCGCAGGTGTCGTACTCCATTAAATTGGTCCGAGCCTGGAGAAAGATGGTTCTATGGAGTTGACTTGGTCAATGAAGCCGAAGAGAAGGTTCGACTGATACAGGAAAATTTGAAAGTGGCACAGTCACGACAGAAAAGTTATGCCGATCAGCGGCGCAGACCTTTGACATTTCAGGTTGGAGACTATGTATATTTGAAAGTTTCGCCTATGAAAGGAGTTAACCGTTTTGGAGTCAAAGGCAAGTTAGCCCCGCGTTATATTGGACCGTTCTTAATCATAGGACGCGTGGGAAAGGTAGCTTACAAGCTTGAATTGCCAGAACATCTCTCGGAAGTACACAATGTGTTTCATGTTTCTCAGCTGAAGAGGTGTCTCCGAGTACCTGGACAAGTCATCGATGTAGAAGGAGTAGCACTTGAACCTGAATTGACATACTCGGAGCAGCCAGTACGAGTTTTGGATATAAAGGACCGTGTTACCCGAAGGACCACAACCAGATGGTACAAGATCCAATGGAGTGATCATTCTGAAGATGAAGCTACCTGGGAATCTGAAGATTTCTTGGCAGAAAACTTTCCTGAGTTCTTTGCTACCTTGTAAAGTGTAAACCTGTCTTTTAATGCGTATGTTTTCCCTTGTCTCTTGTTTAAGCTTGAACTTGTGTTGTCATTCTTTTCCATTACTTTGTTTCAGCCTTGGTTATGTACCTAATCTCGGGACGAGATTTCTTTTAGGGGGGAAGACTGTAATACCCCGGGTATTACGGATTTAATTAATCTGCCATGTCATCATATTTAAATTAATCATTTGCATATGATTGTGATTAGGCCCCTAGAGTGATTTGAATTTAATTAGTATTTGTTTGTAAAATTAAAATTCCCAAATAAAGGTTTAAAAATTTACTTTTATTAGGACCAAAACCTAATTCAAAATCTAAAAGGAATTTTGAGATAGTCCCTTAATAAAAGTTTTAGATATTTTAAAATGGAGCAACTTTTATTTTTGGAGATTTCAAAGTTCTGTGGTGGAAATTCAAATTTATTTCAAAACAATGATTTAAAACTTAGTTTTGCATTGGCATTTCAAAAATTGTTTGGAATCCGGCAAAACTTACTAAATAGAAGTTGTAAAGCTCATTTAGTAGAACAACTTTTATTTTGGCAATTTTTCAAGTTGTTGAGAAAATTTAAAAGTAATTTTGAAAATACAGTTTAAAATTCAAAACTCTAGTTTACCCCTTTTTCTGTAGATTCAAAAATATTTCGAATTTGGATTTAGTTCCAAAAGCAAAGTTGTTCAGAATTTCAAACCCTACAACTTTTGTTTTTGCAGTTTTTCATGTTGTTATACAAAATCAGTCGAATTTGGTCAAAAACCGACAGCCCTAGGGTCTAGGTGCTACAGTGCTATGCCCCCTCACCCTGTTCGCGAATAGAGCCGGCAGCCGCCGTGCCGGGCGCGCGCGCGCGGCCGCCCGTGCCGGCCGGGATCGTGTCCCCGCGACCTCGGCAGATACGGGCGCGCGTGCGCCGCGTCGTCCTGGTTCTGTCCCCCTCGCTCCCGGCCTTTAGAAAGGCGACGAGGCCCTCCCCCTCGCCATTTCTTCTCTCCCGGCCACCTTCGAGCTCTCTCGGTCGCCGGCCAAATTGGTCGCCACCGAGCCATCATCACCCTCTCCATCTTGCTGCAAGCTAGCTAGCCTCCTTGCGCACCGCCTGCGTCCGTCGGTGAAGGCTGTGGAGCCTTGAAACCGTCGGAACGCCGGTGTCTTCCTCGCGGGCGGGCAGAGCGCCGCCGCGAGCTCCGCCGTCGTCTCGAGCTAGTCTGGGTAAGCTCTGGACCTCGGATTGTTGCGCAACGTGATCTCCGTGACCCCTTGAATCTTACGCGTGCGTCGGCGTACTCTCTGGTTCCCTAGGTTCGCCGGAACGCGTGTTCGCCGTTGTGCCGAGCCGCCGGGATCCGCCGCCGTCGCCAAGTCGCCTTCTCCGAACCACCTCCGTCTCCACCGACCCCTCGGCCAGCTTCGTGGTGAGCCCCAGATGCTCGCGCACCTTTTCCCCCTCTCTTTATCGGCTTGTGCTCGCCGGCGACGTGCTCGCCGCCGCCACCGAGCCGCCGCGTCCGTGTCTCCAGGTGCTGTGCGCCTCGGATCTCGTCGTGTCTTAGCTTGGTAGACTCGCCTTGGAGTGTAGAGTCCGTCAGTGCCCTCGGCTTCGTCCCTCGGCTCACCGTCGGCGAGCTAGGGGCGGCGGACCGCCGGCGCACCCGCCTCTGTTGAAACAGAGGGATGGCCAAGGGCCTCGGGTGAGAAGGCAAGTTTTCCCAGGGGGTTAAGCGCGAAGTTCATGACTCATGTGAATAGTGT
>JAHLJS010000092.1:0-71794 GCA_038502445.1 Eremochloa ophiuroides
GATTCACCTGCCTAGCTGAAGAGCTAGCCATGCCGCGATCGGTTCTATCGGTTTCATGCGCCGAAGGACCCGATTGAAGTTGGCTAGCTATAGCAAAATCAGGTTGATTTTCATAAAAATCGAAAGGCATACCAAATTCAGGTTGATTATCAGCATCTGAAAAACCAACTAACTTTTACTCAATTTTAGATATGCGCTTGCCGATTTTAGCTTCGGATGCATCAATAGAAATTTTAATTTGCTTACCCATATCTTCAACTAAATATGCAAGACCATCATAGGTAGTAGTGGAGGGGTTCTCATCATTATTTACCTTAGCCTTGAGCTTTTCCTCCTCCTTAGTAGCCCTCTCCGTTTCGGTCTTCCCGCCTCCTCCGCCGGATGAAGAAGACGAGTCGCCGAAGTTAGGCTCGGAGACTTGGGTGACCTTGTTGCGCCGGTCCTTAGTACAGCTATCTAGGAAGGCTTAGGTATCGGCAGCAAGCTTGGCCTCCAGTTTTTTCCGGAGCTCCTCAGGAAGCTCGTCGATAGTCTTGGGGCGGACGACGTTGTCTTCGTTGACGTTCTTGTCGGTCTTCCTTCCGTCGTCGGCCGCCATGCCGCTAGTAGATTGGATCTGGGATTGAGCTTTCCTCCCCAGCGGAGTCGCCAAAAAGTGTGTTGACGCCGAAACGGGACAACACACAGCAAGGTACTAGATCTCACGGTCGCGCACGAAACGAAACAGCACGGAGCAGCACGGCCGCGAAACCCGGCCTGCCCGGTTTCAGAACCCGACCGAGCCGCCTACCCGGCCTGGCCAACTTTGATAGTCGGCTGAGCCGGTTTCCTCGGGTTCATCGTGGAAGCTAGAGTTCCGGTCTTCTGGTCGTCGGGACGACCGTCTTCAGCAGCAGAGGACGTTTGTTGGTCGATGTAGCGCCCGTCCTTCGTCGGAAACTCCCGAACACCCCTCGAAAAGATCCGTCGGAGAGATGCACGTAGAGGTTGCCCTAGGGATCGCGAGATCAGCTAGAACGCCGATAAACTCGCGGAGAGTCGAGCCGAACAGCAGGATACAGATGAACCACCGCGAGAATCTACTTGGTAGATGTGTTTTGACGATTGGATGGTTAAGATCTCAATCGGCCATGATCCTCTCATATATATAGAGGGGGATGGTCTTATCCCAGTAGGAAACACGTATCTAGGCAAGTCTCCAAGTTTCCCACGTCCAAAAACTACCAAAAACCGATTAGATCTATTAATCGGCTCGGACTCTGCCAAAACCCGGCCAAGCCGGGTCCAAACCCGGCCAAGCCGGTTTTCACGGGGCTCTCGGGGCGCCACGTGGCAGCCTGCCAAAAGTCGGCGCAGGGGCCAAACCCGGCCAAGCCGGGGTCACAAACCTGGCCCAGGCCGGTTTCGCCAGCCAGCACAGATTCGGGTGCAAACACATAGTAATGGCTGAACCATGTGTCATGAATCATGATACATATCTGATACTCATAGCAATAGCATTAGTTACTCAGGCCTCTCCTGAACATACCTCGATGACTTGATTTACCATCTCATCAAGAGCATCTGCATCATCTGCACACCAAACCAACACGAGCTCAGGCTAAATTAGTACTGCAAGTAGTTGGGCAGATGCCACAAAAACTGAGTAACAAGTTTCTGATTGAAGCAAATATAAAGAATAGAGAATGGTAGATGAAAGAAGAAAGACAACACCCAAGACCGGTTCAATGTGTCAAAGTTAAAGCACTATGACAGCTGCTTCCGACCCGCCGACTCCGGCAAGAATATATGTATATATATATTTCAAGCAACTATAAACAACATGTGTATTTTTTGCTACTGAATTTTGGCCCTAGTATTTCCCAATTCCTAGATCCGCGCACCTGCTGCCGTAACACACGCGCACGCCATTAGTGTGATTCATGAGAGCGGTCGAACTAACTCTCCGACTCCGACTCCGACTCCGACCTATATCCATCGGATGATCGATTTCGATTCCACCACCACCACCATCATCATATACATATATACACATACATATAGCCCTCCACGGCCGGTTCGTTCGGTCCACCACCACTATCCGATCGAATCTCCGATCCGATCCTAGCTAGCCGCCGATCGATTCATATAGTATAAGCAAATTATATATATATATATATATATATATATATATATATATATATATATAGATATATATATATATATATATATATATATATATATATATATATATATATATATATATATATATATATATATATATACACACACACACACACACACACACACTATATGGAGCAGCTACCTGACGACTTGCTCGCCGACGTCCTCGGCCGCCTCCCGCCCAGCAGCCTGGCGGCGTCACGCTGCGTCCGCAAGCACTGGTGCTCCATCATCGACGCCCGCCGCCTGCTGCGCGCCGACCTCCTCCCTCTCCGCCTCGAAGGCTTCTACTGCACCAGCCTCGACTCCATCGACCGGCTGACCTATCTCTTCGCACGCCGGGCTCCGGCAGCGCGTCGAATCCCCGGCGGCCCCCTCGACTTCCTGGAACTTTCGTACTACATTCTGGAAGTGGAGGATCACTGCAATGGTCTGCTCTTGCTGTGTGGCCACAGCATGGTGGCCAACCCTGCCACACGGCAATGGGCCGAGTTGCCTGCCTCCCCGGAACCATCCATTGGCGACATGCTTGGTGGGCTCAGGGTCTGGGCCGAGACCACGACGGATGAGGACGATACGGAGAACAACGACCACCACTTGTTGGGTTCAAGCTTTTACCTTGTGTACGATCCCATGGCGGAGTCGTCGCAGCAGCAGCACTTCGAGGTATTTCATTTTCCCTTATTGTTTGCCCATGGTCTGGCCAACATCACCATCGACCTTGACGAGCAAGAATGGCCGCTGCCGACCTTCCGAACCCACGTCTTCTCGTCGAGGACATGGAGGTGGGAGGAGAGGTCCTGGATCCGCCAAGGGGAGCCCGCCGGGACCATGGCTGATATGCTGCGATCTGGTTGCTGGGACCTCAAGCCCGTATATTTCCGGGGAGCACTTTATGTGCATTGTCAAAACCATTCTGTCATGAGGTACTACTAAGTAACTAACTAGTTTGACATCTCCTTATTATTTTTTTGTTATTATTATTGCACAATACAATTAACTGCTATATGTACGATTTATATTCATGCCTTCTGTAATTAATTAATTAATTGCAGGATAGCCTTGTCCAATGACCAGTACCAAATGATAAAATCTCCAGCAACACTGAGCAAACTTGGTGCTAAGGATGGTACCTTTTATTTGGGAAAATCACAGAAAGGGGTGTATTATGCGTTGCTTTATCGGGTCGACGGGGTTAGCTGCCCCCAGTTTCGAGTCTGGTGGCTTAAAGAGGAGGAAGAGATCAAAGATGGGAATCACATTATTCACATGGAATGGGTGTTGAAGACTAACATAAGAATTCCACCCCTACTTGCAAGTAAACTTCCTCTTCTTCACGGCGGCTCTGCAGATGATGTGTGGGGGGTCATCTATAACTATAACAAGGAGGAAGTACAACCTGCTACTGCTCATGGGGAAGATGAGTTTGCTGCAGATGATGAATGGGACTTTGAGAATGCTGACATTGTCCTTGATGAAGCCAAAGATAATAAGGCCACTGAAGCAGACAAACACTACCCTATTGAGTTTCTCGGATTTCATCCTTATAAAGAGATTGTCTTCTTTGATTTAAGATTAGGGACAGTATCTTATAATTTAAATACCTCAAAGGTCCAGCGGTTGGGCGACCGCATATCTATACCAGTGGGCATGAGCAAGTGTTTCCCATACACACCATGTTCACTGATGCTGGCGGAATTATTTGAAAACAATTAATATAAATGGCTGGCTTGTATCAAATATATTTAGACTTGGTTTGCTGTTTATTTGCAGCTACTAGCATAAGTTATGTTGATCCCATGCCACTTGCTTATAAGCATATGTAATAATTAGTGTGCCCATACATCTTCAACTTTATTTGTCAAAATTATCTTTCGGCACGCATATTTTGCTTTCATTTTTTGTGGCGATAAATAAATATATCTATATCACTGAAGTTAAGGCGCACTGAAGTAGGCACGAGCCGGACACCACTTTAAAAAAACGGCGGTCAATATTTTAGTTGCTATTCAACTGCACGTACGTTGTTTCTATTCAATCGAAAATATGATACATAGTACAAAATAACTATCTTAGTTTCTACTTAAATGCACGCTGTTTCAATTGATTCGAAAATATAAGCCCCTTGGTGCTATTAGCATCAGCAATCAATGATTAATTAACGATGAAGACAAAGTCACGAACGACGATTTTGGTGTGTTTGTCTTCGTACAGCCTAATACTACGCATTACATAGTACAGTTGGAGTGTTGGATGAAGCATGCATCTGAGCAAGCCAATGATTGACAAGGAAACTCGCTGTTGGACTGGCAGCTTATGAGCGATGGACGAGCCAGAACGCCAGCTCGGCTCGGTTTGTTTACGAGCTCATGCTGACTCGTTTGGCTCGCGAGCCAGAGATAAAAAAACATAAAAATATATTTTTTTAAATCTTAAGAGCAAGTTTAAGTCTATAAATAAATAAAAATCAGATGGTTCGTTTTACACAGGCAAATTTGAAGTGTAATACATCTTAAGGAGATGACTTAGAGTTATAAGTGACAAATATATTAGGTTAGTTGGTTAATTTTGTTTGAAATTATACTAAATGTTCTAACTCGTTTGGCTCGCGAGCGGCTCACAAGCCAGCTCGAGCTAGCTTGTTATAGCTAACGAGCTAAAATCTTGGCTCGGCTCGGCTCGTTATCCTAACGAGCTAAGCCGAGTCGAGCCGAGCGAGCCACGAGCCGAGCGAGCTAACGAGATTCGAGTTTTTCGTCCAGCCCTATGCCAAAAACAAATAGCTAATTACAATGGCAAAGCAGTATGGCATTATGCTTACCTCCCCATAGGAGGCAGGCTCCCAACTGACGTAGATGGTGGCCTCCTCATGCTCCGATGTTCAGCATTTAGTGATGGATCAGACTCTAAGATCATCATCCTCCTGCCACCCATCCTTTTTTGAGACAAATTCTGACCAAAACAACATATTTAGATGACCAAAGCATGCCGTAGAAAACCAAATTCTGACCAAAACAACATATTTGTTTGATTGACACTGCAACCAAATAGTAGTGTAACAAATAGCCGGCTATGGACATTTAGTTGGAGAGTTCTCATAAGGGTAACACTTGGCTATAGGAGGCTAAAATGTATGTGTGTACAAATAGTAGTGTAGTGCCTAAAACAGGTATAGCCACAGATTTGTTCTTGATCCATATAGGACTACACACTTTTGTGGGGAAATAGAATTGGCTACCATTATCCCAAAAGCTCCCCTCCCTCTCTCTTCCTTTACTGGGAAACATAAAGAAACAGAAGGACGATTTTTGGTTCTGCTGATGATCACGCAAGAGATAAACCTCATATTTCTTTTCTTTTTTTAACGAAATGGCCGGAGCTCTGCCCTTCAATTAAGGTAGAAGAAAACGTTTATGTACAGGGTGAAAAAAAGAAGGTTGGGAAGAATAGGGAAACCCCCCACAACGGTTAGTATCCTCTCCCAAGCTAGTGCTATTTTTCTTTGCTCAATATCTTCTTCTACCCTTGAAGCCACCTGCATAGCTGACTCATGTACATTGTTGAAGATTCTCCTGTTTCTCTCTTTCCATATGTTCCAGAGCGTGTAAACAACCATCCAAAGCGCCTTCTTTCCGGTCTTGCAATGTTGACCACGGTCTCCTCCCACCATGAGCTTAGATGGAAAGTTCCATGAGTAAGATGGGTCAGCTGCACATCAAAGTGTTTCCACGATAAAACCTGTCTCCACACTGTTTTATTGGGTTGGGTTCTCAAGTGGGTATACTTTGGATGGGTAGAAATGGGTTAAGTTACTAAACGGGTTGGGGTGGGGTGGGTTTAATAGGAAAATTGGTTGGGATGGGTTGGGATTGACATCTCGTTTTTGTGAGTTTGAATGGATTGAACCCGCGGATGGATGTTAGATTAATAAATATCTGACAGTGCCGATTGTCATAAAGTTGCTGCTTACTATATTAAATCATCTGCAACAAATTTTAATCGATTTCGATAAAATTTTAAGGTGTGAACGTGATGTTTTATTTCTAGGGTTCTACTCTGATGTGGAGCCCACATACACATTTGACAGGCCCGGTTGGCATAAAGTTGCTGCTTACTATATTAAATCATCTGCAATAAATTTTAGTCAATTTCGATAAAATTTTAAGGTGTGAACGCGAGGTTTTATTTCTAGGGTCTGGCTCTGACGTGGGGCCCACATACACATCCGACAGTGCCGGTTGGCATGAAGTGGTTGCATGCTATATTAAATCATCTGCAACAAATTTTAATCGATTTCGATAAAATTTTAAGGTGTGAACACGAGGTTTTATTTCTAGGGTCCGGCTCTGATGTGGGGCCCACATACACATTCGACAGTGCCGGTTGGCCTGAAGTTGCTGCTTGTTATATTAAATCATCTGCAACAAATTTCAGTCAATTTCGATAAAATTTTAAGGTGTGAACACGAGGTTTTAAATTCAGGGTATGGTTTATGGGTTGGAATGTGTTAGGTCGAAGAATGGTATGGAGTGGGGTGGATTGAAAAGAAAGTTAATTTGTTATGGGTTGGGTTGGGTATGGGGTGGGTATACCCATTAGCAGGGCTAGAAGGGAGAGCGAGTTGTCCCCAATAGTTGCCGTGTTTTTTCTCGGGCTGGAGGAGACCATGTTTTTTTTTCCGTCAGTTTTGGCCTAAACCAGATGTAAAACTAGTCGGCTCACCGGGCTTCCAGGTAGCAGTTTTGCAATTGGGCTGAAAAAATTCTCAGATCTGTAATTTACAGTGGTTTTGGAAAAAAAAAAACTAGGCTTCCAAACAGTGGTTTGGATCCCTTCATTTGGAGGAACTGAAATCTATTTAATAAATTAGTCTATTTGACTTAGAATGTGACATTCCACTACTTTTCAGAATTCACACGTAAGCCTACCTTAAACTTATAGGGTAGATGTAATTTGATTCTATAGATCACCATATTATGTTTCTACTTTGCAACTTATAGCGCATTAACTCGCTCCCCTACGGTTGAAATGCAAACAAATAAGTATTTCTCTCATATAGCCAATAATAATATACAAATATAATCCATATACAACCATGTTAACTTAATTAATATATGTCTAAATTATGATTATTAAAATGAATTTAATTCCAATGATTCAAACGAGGCCTTAAGGATTTGAATTTATTTGTGTGAGTTAATGGAAGATGCCATCCTATAGTGGTCTTATATTTATCTACAAAATGTTATGTAGTGCTATAAGAGCATTATTGTACTTGCTTATGGTTAGAATTTTTTTCTAAAAATAAAGCACTTTTTATTTCGAATGAAATACGAATTATGGGGTAGTGCTAATTTTTATAATAAGTATTTAACCATGATTTAATTAGACTCAAATTTTTAGAATTTGAATGTGTATCTAAATAGGATCTTAATAAAAAGAGAACATATGCTATAAAAATAAGCCTCCTGTGCAACCTATAGAAAATTTAATCAAAATCACTCAAATATAATCCGATGGCTACAGGTCAGGGGATTTAAATGCTAAATAACCCATCTTTTAGATGGGATGAGTGAAGGGGTTTAAGTGCTAAAATAATCACCCTCATCTGTAACCATCGTATTAGATTTATATACCTTATTAGAGTTTCAATAATTTATACAGGAGACTGGTTTGGTTCCCGAATAAAAAATCGAAGAGCTCGTGAGAGGCTGTAAAGAGTGCTAAAGGAGTAAAGGACGCCCCGCTCTTCCCAGTCTTCACAAGCGATCTTCCCTCCCCTCCCTCCCCTTTTCCGTCGGCGAGAGATTCATTTTCCTTGGTTGCAATGAAGAGTTCTCTACGGGCGGGGGGCCGCCCCCCTGCCGTCGCGCAGCTCCTCCTCTTCCTCGCCCACCTCATCGGCCGCGGCGGCGCTGCAGGGGGAGGCGGCAAGGGCAGCTCGGTGTACCCGGCCGCCGTCGTCTACCCGCACCACTCCCGCCAGATCTCCTGGAAACCCAGGTAGGCAGCACCCCCCATCACCGTTCCGTCGCTCCGTTGTTGTCCTGCCTGTATGCCATCTCGATTTCATCGAAAATTATCAAACGAGATGTGTCTGACTGGCGATCCGTGGCTGTACGGCACAGGGTGTTCCTGTACCAGCACTTCCTCAGCGACGACGAGGCCAACCACCTCATCTCCCTCGTCAGTGCCACTCTACCGCCCCCAATCCCACAGAGCGCTCGTCTTCGCTTCTCGATACTGCCTGGGCTCGACTGAATCTTGGGATTTCCTCGTTTTCGTCTCTTCAGGCGAGAGCGGAGCTCAAGAGGTCGGCGGTCGCTGATAATATGTCCGGCAAGAGCACGCTCAGCGACGTCCGCACCAGCTCCGGCACCTTCCTCAGGAAGGGACAGGTTAGGCCCTTCTTACTTTCGCTGTTTTGTCAGACTGCCTCTGCTAAACAAAACCCTTGACCCTTGGAAAGTTGGAATGCATACTTTTTCAATGAATGTATTTGTCTATTGCATATGCTTACTAGTGGATAAAGTTGCTTTGTGTTCAATCAGGCTACAGCCCATTTTAGCCTGTTGACCGAGGTGAGTGCTTGAATTCATGTTATCAGCGTATAAGATATTGCTGACTAGGCCAAGAGGGGCAAGCAGAAAATGGAAAATGCCGTTGTGGTTGAATGAATGAGAATCGGGAATTCTAAAAGATTAGATAATGCTTTCCTCTGTTTTTGTCAAATCTCATAAAAGATACTGGCATTTAGCCCTATTGACCAAATTTTGGAATTCTGATTGCTGGTACTGCTACTTTCAATCAGAGTTTCCCCTCCCTCTAGGATTTACAAATTCATACCGCAGCTTGTATTTGTGTTTCACTGGATAGGCAGGGAGGAAAATAAAGCATTTGGATCAATCTGGTCTATTAGTAGATGCTGAGCATCTCCTTGGCATGTATATTAGAATGAAACATGGGATTTTTCGTATCTTATATGGGAATTTTTCATGTTTTGTTCCAGCTAAGTAAAAGGGTGGGGGCGATCTGCTACTGATAAGCGTTTGTGTTTTCTTATATCTGGTGACTAATCATACCAAGTGTCCAAGAGTACAACAGTTAGCTGTTGAGGCTGGCATTTCTCTTGTTCACATGGTTCTTACTTGATGACCAATGATGCTCAAATTTGTAGGACCCAATTGTTGAGGGTATAGAGGACAAAATTGCTGCATGGACATTCCTTCCAAAAGGTTGTGGTTCTCATCGAGGCATTAGCACTGTACTTTTATATTCTTCCAATTTTCTTGGCGGATTATCCTCGGTATTGTTTTCCCTTTTGTTGAATTATATCTAGTGGTTGCCAGATGTTACATGATAAGGGTAGTTCACAATTTTCAGTAGATAGTAACTCTTTGTGAAGAGCCGTGACCATGCATGTATTAGAATCATGCCTTGGCTTTAATATAGTAGTAATCCCTAGAAATTTATGACTCATTCTCTCTTTCTCCGACACTCTGTGCACACCATCTGATGTCAGTCAGCTGGCTGTATGCTTATATCAATGGGGGAGTCAAATCTAGTATGTCACACAAAGACTGACATGTCTTGTAGGCCTTAGCACCGAGCTATATGACCTAATTTTGAGGATTAGCTTATCCAAGATTTTTCTTGCATCTGTTGGTCATGGAAAAGTCTGCTTTGATAATACCATGATTGTTTTGTTGTTACCCTTGTGTTTACATCTTCCTATTTCATGTATAGGTTGGACCTGCCAGAACAATGAAAATTCTGTATCGCTATTTTTTTTTTTCGTTATGTGTGTTCCATTCTAATCAGAGAATGGTGAAGATATCCAAATCCTAAGATATAAGCATGGGGAGAAGTATGAACCACACTATGATTACTTCACTGATAGTGTTAACACCGTTCGTGGTGGTCATCGCTATGCTACTGTTCTTTTGTACTTAACTGATGTACCAGAAGGAGGGGAAACAGTTTTCCCCTTGGCTGAGGTAAAATTCTGATATTTTCCCTGACATTATTGTTTAAGAAGACGGTAGAAAGTGGTTCAGAATTTCTTTTGTTTTTCTGGCTGCATTTGTCTATCATGTCCATTTCCTATTTTATTTTGGGCTCTCGTATTAAATAATGATCTGCATTAATAATTCTTAAAAGGAGCTCGATGATGCTAAAGATGCAACCTTGTCAGAATGTGCTCAGAAAGGCATTGCAGGTATTGTGTTTTAACTGGTCTCTCTTGGTATTCGTTATTCTTGTTTTATTCGAATGCCATCTGACATGTTTCTCAATTAACCTGAATTTCTTCCTCAGTGAAACCACGAAAAGGAGACGCCCTCCTTTTCTTCAACCTTAACCCTGATGGCACCACTGATTCAGTGAGCCTCCATGGTGGTTGCCCGGTCATAAAGGGCGAGAAATGGTCAGCAACGAAGTGGATCCGTGTGGCCTCCTTGGATAAGGTCCATCACCCACAAGGCAACTGCACCGATGAGAACGAGAGCTGCGCGAAATGGGTGGCCTTGGCCCATGGGGGAGTGCTTTAAGAACCCAGAGTACATGGTGGGAACCACAGCATTGCCTGGTTACTGTCGGAGGAGCTGCAATGTGTGCTAGGGTCAGGTTACACCAAGCTGTTTTGCAAGGGTTTGGCCTGGGATTCTGCTGGTTTTTGTTGTGTGCTCCTGATTATTTTTTCTTTTTGGGTTACCCCTAGTGGTTTTGAGCGGTAACCAGGCAGGAGCTTGGAAGAGTAGTCTTTGTTAGTGCATATGTCACTTGTATCCATAGACTGCTGTTGGTCTCGTATATCTCACATAAAAGAAACATGCTATAGGTTATGCTGATGGAGATGCATTTAGAACAAGCCTAGTATTTTATTTATTGATTTATTAGATTGCTCGGTTCTGCTAGCACATAATTTGTACCAGAATCTTAAAATATCTTGGGGGGTGTTTAGATCTCCTCCAAAATCCCAAAACTTCTGTCACATCAATTTTACGGCACATGCATGGAGTACTAAATGTAGGCGAAATTTTTGTATGTTTACACAGTTTGCCTGTAAATCGCGTGACGAATCTTTTGAGTCTACTTGGTCCATGATTGGACGCTTATAGGAAAAGATTCCTTGCTGCTACAGTGTCAAAATCCTAAAACTTTACGCATCTAAACACCCCCTTGATTCGTTGTCATCACCTTGGTGTACATTTCTGGTAATCCCACAAAATCAATCTACCTTGTTTGGCAGCCGTAGAGCTTTAATTCGTACATTTATTATCCTGCTTGATTCGTTGAGTATTCAGTAATCAATCAAATATTTTACTCTGCTTTCTGAATACTGTGTTTTTTATGAACACAAAAACTATCCTACTTGGTTGTTGCGGACGACTAATCTCAACTCGTTAGCTGGTGTCAACAATTTTCGTCGGAAAAAAACTATGCATGTTGTTGTGTCTACACTTCAGTATCACCATTAGTTCCAAAGTGTAAACATTTGAATCTAACTGGCTAGCTTTTCTTCCCTTTCCATATCACAGTGAGGGTTATGAGCCCGAGGAGAGTGCTGCAGTGTTCTATCAGTGAAGATAGCATCATTGGATGTCAGTTTCCCCATTGATGTGTACGGCACTGTAGTTTTCAGAGACAACATTGATTACAAGTGTATTTACCTCTTCCATCGTGAGAGAGAGAAATGTCAACCCATCATCTCAGAGGTAAGTAGGATCAGGCACTCCCTTCTTACCGATATATAGAGAAAAGTTAAAAGTATCCAAATACTTCTGCTATTTTTGTACTGTTATCCCTAGTAGTCGTTATTAAACATAGGCTCTGTTCGTTTGAGCTTAAAATCACTTATTTTTCATCCATTCTACAGTATTTTCCTCTCACAAAAAATTAGCATCAGCGTTTATTTTCAGCGGTTTTCAGCTTCAGCGAACAGGAGCCATATGCAGCCTCTAAGTGCTAGGCATCCTCTTGTTCTGAGTGTATGTTACTCATCAGTTAGCATAATGCCAGATGACCATGGTGTAGCCTTAATAAAGGGCACGTGTTCGAAACAAAGCATATTCTTGTTCTATGTTTGTTTTTAATGTTTCTTTTTAGACATGCATTCTTTAGGTCCATAGTAGTTGATAAAATCATTTCTATATCTTGCTTGTTTATCGATTGTGTCATGCACGTCTGGCTTCTTGTTGAACTGCATGATAACATTTTGAGACATGTACATTACTATACACGTGTACAGACAAATCGCTGGACTATTAGCAATGACATACTATGGCAACAGTTCATCTATGCGTGCCTGACATTTAGTGTGCTTTTATTTGTATTGGATAAATATTTATCACTAACATATCATGTTTTAACTTCTCCATAGGATGAATCATTGATCTTGACTGGCCCAAAACGAGGACTCTATTTACTAGATGATGTACATGTCGAGTTTGATTTGAAGATCAAGGATTGTCAGGTGCAAGAAGAGAAAGAACTTAGTAAAGGATGCATGACTATCAGGGGCACACCAAGTCGACATTTGGACAGATGCAAGGTCGACAGTGATGATCTTGCTACCAGGCTAAGTAGTACCATGGAGGTGATATATGCAGTTGTGAAAAAAATGCAGTGGAGGCTACCATTGCAGTTGTAATCCTAAGGGGAGAATTTTATGGTGAAATCACGGCTTGCAACACCGGGGTCCCTAATCAATAATCATTGTTGGGCCATGTTTGTATACTAAGCCCAGCCCAAATACAATGTATATATGTATGTGTACCTCAAGCTAGCAAGAAAATGAGTTTCCAGAGTTTTCCCCCAAAATCTACATGGTGTTAGAGCTGGTATTGGTGATGGCGACGGCGACGGCGACCGACTCGCTGGCGGCGATGGAGGCCAAGCACGGCGCCGAGGCTTGGGGGCCAGAAGAGCCAGGGCTGTGCTCGTCGCTGGACTGGGGCGACGTTGAGGCCGTGAAGGCGGGTTGAGCAGCGCTGCTGGGGCATCTCGCGGCGGCGCAGGACCCGCTGGGGCGCGCCCGGGCAGAGGCGGCACGCAAGGACGGGGCCAGGAGCGAGGTCGAGGCAGTGCTGGGGAGGCAGGCAGCGCGATGCACAGCTACGTGCGCGACGCACACGCCATGGCGGCCACCCCAGCGGACGTGAAGGAGCTCCCGGGCTCGTACGCGTTCGTGGTGGACATGCGGGGGCTGGGCACGGGCGACATCAAGGTGCAGGTGGAGGCCGAGGAGAGGGCAGCCAGGGCGGTCAAGAGGAAGGTGGAGGAGGCAGAGAGGATGGCAACTGCTGCAGAGGAGCTAGAGAGCTCGTTGGAGAAGAGCTGCACGGTGGTGGATAAGAAGCATGCGGCTGTGGCTGAGCAGGATATGGCAATGGTAGAGGGTATGGCTATGGAGACGAGCAAACTGGAGAGGCATTTGAAGGCTTCTAGGGTGTTGGCAAATAGTGTTCAATCTCAGAAGAGTGTACTGAAATCAAGTCTCACCAAGAACAAGAAGGAATTGGAGGCTTTGCAATCTAGTGAGGTGGATCAGAGGCATGTTGCATTGGTCACTGAAATGGCTACACTCCAAAGTGAGATTGACAAGGAGAAAGCCAAAGTAAAAAAGTTGGTAGAGCATTTCACAGCAAAGGAACTGGTGGAATTAGCTAAAATATTTTTGGCGAGGATTTCAGAATTAATGTCAAGGACCTAATGGTGGGGAGATTTTCTCGAGCGCAGATGAAACATCAACAGTTCTAGGCAACCTCGTCAACTTTACTCGTCCTGGCACAGGTACATTTAATGCAAATTGGATATTAGATTCGGGTGCATCACGGCACGTCACAGGGACATTAGATGAATTTGCATCATATAACTCATTTCCTCCCACACGTAAGGAAACTATTCAAACTGCTGATGGAACTGCTCAGCCTATTAGAGGTGTTGGGAACAGTCAAATGCACTCCATCAATTACATTATCTACTGTTCTATATGTTCCATCTTTTCTGGTTAATCTAGTATCCATAAGTGCATTAGTGGATCAGATGGACTGTCGTGTTACTCTTGATCGAGAAAATTGTTTAATTGAAGATAGAAAGATAGGAACAATGCTTGGGAGTGGCATTAGGCGTAATGGCCTATGGTTCTTAGATAGAAGGATAGATAATTCCACGTGTACTGCTCTAGCAATTGCTACTAGTGAAGAGGAGACTAAGGTGATGCTTCAACATTGCCGATTGGGTCATATGTCCTTTGACACTATGTCCAGAGCATTTCCTGATATTATGAGCAAGGTTGATAAGAAGAAGTTGGTGTGTGATGCATGTCAGTTTGGGAAACATACGAGAGCATCCTATATTAGTAAAGGACTTCGTAGCACATTACCTTTCATATTAGTTCATTCCGATGTTTGGACATCCCCCGTGGTCTCGATTAGTGGAATGAAGTATTTTGTGACATTCATTGATTGTTATTTTTGCATGACATGGGTTTATCTCATGCGGCATAAAAGTGAGGTACTCAAGTGTTTCAAGGATTTTTGTGCATGTGTTAAGAATCAGTTCAATACTCAGGTTCGGATGATTAGAACTGATAATGGGACAGAGTATGTGAACAATGAATTTGCTACTTTCCTTTCAGTTGAGGGAATATTGCATCAAACTTCATGTCCAGATACACCTCCACAAAATAGAGTAGCTGAAAGGAAGAATCGACATCTCTTGGAAGTAGCAAGGTCACTTATGTATACGATGAACTTGCCAAAATTCTTGTGGGGTGAGGCAGTCTTAACTGCTACTTATCTTATCAATCGAATCCCATCAAGAGTACTCAATATGAAGACTCCTTATGAAATGCTATTTGGGAAGAATGAATTTATTATACCACTCAAGGTGTTTGGCTGCACATGCTTTGTTAGAGATCATATACCTTCAGTGGGAAAGCTTGATCCACGTGCAGTAAAGTGTATCTTTGTGTGGTATTCTTCAACACAGAAGGGATACAAGTGCTGGAGCCATAGCGAACGACGCTTGTTCGTCAGTATGGATGTTACATTCAGAGAGCATGAGCCTTTTTATGGAGAGAAGACAGACTTGAGTTCCTTATTTCTTGAACTTGACTCATCTAACATGGATGGTGATTGTCGAGAGGGGGAGAACGAAGCTTCACACACTAGAGAAGATGATCACCAACCAAGGAAAATGGAAATTGTTATTGGAACAATTCCATGGCCAATGGATGACCCTAATCTTACAAGTGTAGAAGAGAGAGAGAATAGTATTGTTCAAAGTAGACCTACTCAGGAACTATCAAGAAGAATGGAGGAGACAAGTGGGGGTGTGACACCTACTCAGCAAAATGGAACAGGTATGGGGTTGCAAAATAGAGTTATCTCAAAAGTATATACACGAAGGAAGTTTAAATCCCATCAAGAGAACACAGAGTTGTTCCAGACACCAACATCTGAAATATGCCCTTCCGCCCCAGAGCATGAAAGTGGACCAGAAATTATTGATGTATCATCATCCTTAGAGATTGATGTTGAGAACAACTCAGATGCTCTACCCATTGCACTAAGAAAAGGTACACGAGTCAATGCAGGGGTGCCTGCACAGAGGTATGGTTTTGAGCATGATATAAGTAACTATGTTTTGTACAAATCATTATCCCCTACATATAGAGCATTCATTGCTTCATTGCAATCTACATATATTCCTAGAGACTGGAAGGAAGCAAAACAAGATCCCAAGTGGCATGAGGCCATGATGGAGGAGCTTATAGCTCTTGAGAAGAATAGAACTTGGGACCTTGTAAAACTACCTGCAGGAAAGAAAGCTGTAAGCTACAAATGGGTGTTCACTATGAAGCAAACTCCTGAAGGAAAGGTTGAAAGATACAAAGCTCGACTTGTTGCGAGGGGTTATAGCCAAACATATGGCATTGACTATGATGAAACATTTGCACCTATAGCAAAGATGAGTACAGTAAGAACTTTGATTTCTTGTGCAGCGAATTTTGGATGGCCTTTGCATCAATTGGACATCAAGAATGCTTTCTTGCATGGTGATCTCCAAGAGGAAGTGTACATGGAGATTCCACCTGGTTTTTCTAATCGTGGGGCAATTGGAAAGGTGTGCAAATTGAAAAAGTCCTTGTATGGTCTCAAATAATCTCCACGAGCATGGTTTGATAGATTTTAGCGTGCACTGTGCGGCATGGGATACAAGCAGTGCAATGGGGATCATACTGTCTTCTATAGACATTCAGGGCGTAAGATTTTGGTGTTGGCTGTGTATGTGTGTGGGGGTATAGACCCGTATACCCGCATGGCCAAACATGGGCGGAGTCGTCCGATTAGGCCCGGACTGCCAAGGACGCGTCGTCTACATGATCTCCTGAAGATCACGTGTATCCGCCGAAGACTTGGCGGGCAAGGAAATATCTTTCCTAATATCTAGTCGATTAGTTTTCTTATTCGGTTAGGATTGTAATATGATATGTATGGTAAAACCGACTTGTAACCCTGCCCCCCGGACTATATAAGGCGGGCAGGGGATCCCCTCAATTCATCTCATCTACTAGCAATACAATACAGCAACACATAGGACGTAGGGCATTACGCCTCGCGGCGGCCTAAACCTGTATAAACCTCGTGTCTCGCGCTTACTACGCAACTCTTGCTCGTCTCAGGCGCACCTTCGCCGATCAATCTACTACCTTGGGCATACCCCTCGGTAGACTATCGCCGGTATTCTGTCGACAGTTGGCGCGCCAGATAGGGGGTGTGCTTCCTGATCCATGGCGAACAAGGTGATTTTTTCGAGCTCCATCGAGCTCCTGACGCCGGGCCAGATCATTACGGTCGGTTGGATCCATCACCTGGATCATCGGTCCCGATGGTGAAGGAAAGATCCTGGATGCGGCCCAGATCGCATCTACTCCGACTCCTCCAGCAACCTCCGCCCTGGCAATGAAGTTGCCACGTTACACTCGGAAAGCCATCGACAATGATGACCTGATCAGATCCATAGATCGGATCTCCCAAGGCCTGTCCGAGAGTCTCCAGATCTTGGAGTCGACCACAGATCGCTTTCAGCGCCCATCGACGGCGCAACAACCTTCTCCGCTTTGCAAGGACATGACTCTGGCCATCACCATCACTCCTCGGGGGCGCGTCGTCGAGCTACGGCCCCGAGCTGTCACGCTTTCGAGGGCCGCTGACCACGACCTCCCGAGTGGCTATATGCCGTTCGGTCTTCGGGACGCGGCCTCCAGTTTTGCGCATTTACTACGCTCCTCCGACCACACCTCCCCCGAGCACGTCGGCACCAGCTCCAGCTTCATCATCGCCGACAACGACTACTCCGACCTCGACGACGTGGAAGGCGGCAATCTCAATGATCTGCCACCTCCCACGGGACGGTTCATCGGCGGACCCGTCCTCGCCATCAGCAATGATAGCGCTCCTCCTCTGAATGAAACTGAAGAGGCCCGAGCAGCCCGCGAGGGGAGAAATGCCCACCGAAGACGGCGCCACGAAGTGCAAGCCGAGGCAAGGAAGGCCCCCATACGGAACTTAGAGCCAGAATTTGATCTGGTCGGCAAACACCAGGTCTACAAGACACCAAGTGTAAACGTCACCATCGCGATAGAAGAGGCAAAAAGGCTGGTTCCGACACCTGAAGTGGAGCACCTTACGGCTTACCTCCAGGCAACCCAGGTTTAGATCAACGAAGAACGCCAGTTTCCACCTCCATCGCTTTCCACTGCGTCGGCTACCGAGATCATTCACGACGATGGTGGTCACTCCCACGGCGGCCGGAGACGTCGTCGCTAAGATGGAGACCAGGAGGTCAACCAGTTCGACCTCCGCGAGAAGCTGAAGACCAGAGATCTCCGGAGGCGCATCGAGAATCGGAGGGAAGCTAGGCACTCAGCAGAGACTGAGCGCCGCAAAGAATATGACGAAGCGCACGGTCCTTCGGTCAACGACAAAAATGCTCCTGGACTCCCCTTCACGGCCGAACTCCAGGCAGTACGCTGGCCGCCGAACTTCAAGGTCATTGGCGTCGAGACCTACGACGGCACCACCGATCCCACCAAGTGGCTTACCGTCTACGAGATCGCGGTCAAAGCTGCCGAGGGGAACTCCGACGTCATGGCAAATTACTTGCCTGTTATGCTCAACACATCCGCCAATAATTGGCTGCTGAGCCTGAAGCCGAACTCCATCGATACTTTGGACCAGCTGAGGGAGCATTTCATCAACAACTACAGTGCCACCTGCAAGCAACCTGGCACAAAATTTGATCTTTAGAAGCTCCAGCAGGCGTCGCGAGAATCATTGCGGGATTATATTCGGCACTTCTCAGAAACCAGAAACAACATTCCAGGCATCACGGATGCTGAGGCTATCTCTGCTTTCATACGCGGCCTCCTACCTGATGAGGAGCTCCAGAGGATGTTGTACCGCAGCAAACCAAGACTCCACCGCCGAGATACTGTGCATCGCCAACAAGTACGCCGAGGGGAGCGAGGCGGCCCGCCACTCCATTCATAGCCGCCTCCGCTTCCCCGACCGACCACACCACGAGGACACCGATCATCGATCTGATCGGCGCCATGATGACCGAGGAGCCCGGCGAGACCATCACCGGGGCAAACGCGATCGCCGCGACCAGCATCGCTCCGAGCGACGTCGCCACGATGAACCGGAAGGGTCCAGGGATGGAGAAAGGCATCGCCACTACCAAGTCTACAACACCCCGACCAGCCCCGAAGCGCAATTACGAAGAGGCTTATGACAAGCTCCTCGATAGTCAATGCCCGATCCACAAGTTCCACAAGCATACCATGAGAGAATGTTGTGGCTTCTCTAGGGCGTTCCAAGAAGAAGACAAGAAGAGGGCTCGCATAGAGTCCGAGAGAGACAAGCGTGATGACAATAATGACCAACCTCCAGGCTTCACTGAATCTCACCGAACGGTCTCCACGATCATTGGTGGCCGTATAGCCATGGAGTCGAAGAGAGAGCAGAAGCTCGTCGCTATACGCGTCAACTCCGTCGCCAACCATGACGCTACCATCACCGACCCGAGATTTCCCCCTTGGTCGCACAAGGCTATCACCTTCAGCAGAGAAGACCAGTGGACGGAGATCCCATACTTAGGGCGCTTCCCACTGATCCTTGACCCGGTGATACGCAAGACACGCTTTCATAAGGTGCTGATCGACGGTGGCAGTGGCCTCAACATCCTGTTCTCCGGAGCCGCCAAGGAGCTCGAACTCCGAGCAGAAGATCTGGAGCCGACCACGGCTCCGTTTTGGGGAATCGTCCCAGGGCAGCCCTCCTACCCCCTGGGACAGATCAATCTGCCTGTCCAGTTTGGGGACACCACAGTGCCTCCGCATCGAGCACATCGACTTCTTGGTGGCTGACTTCGACGCCGCGTATCACGCCATACTTGGTCGTCCAGCTTTGGCTAAGTTTGGGGCATCCCCAACTATACCTACCTCGTCATGAAGATGCCAACGGAGACAGGCATCCTTACGGCCCGCTCCAACCTCCAAGTCGCATACGACTGCGAAAAGGAGGCCATCGCCATGGCAGAAGCCACCGACATCTTCATCCTGATGAATATGTGCACAGTGGACGCACAGAAGCTGGCGCCCGAAGAACAGGTCATCCCGGAGAAGACCCCCGCCCAGAGCTGCTACCAAGAGCAAGGAGACAAAGGATATCGTCCTCGTTCCCGATGACCCGAGTAAAACTACTCGCATTGGGGCAGACCTCGATCCCAAATAGGAAGACGCGCTCGTCAGATTCCTCAAAAAGCACGTCAGTGTTTTCGCGTGGAAACCCACGGACATGCCTGGCGTACCGAGAGAGCTGATCGAGCACTCCTTGAATGTCTCGGAGATCGCCAAGCCCGTCAAGCAGAAGCTCCGGTGTTTCTCTCCAGACAAGAAGGGGGCTATTAGGATAAAAATAGCTCGGCTCCTACCTGCCGACTTTATAAATGAGGTGTATCATCCCGATTGGTTAGCCAATCCAGTCCTTGTAAGAAAAAAATAATGAATGAAGAATGTGCGTTGATTACACCGATCTCAACAAACCTGCCCTAAAGACCACTTCGGTCTCCCCCGTATCGATGAAGTCGTCGACTCCACAGCCGGTTGCGAGCTACTCAGCTTGCCTCGACTGCTACTCCGGCTACCACCAGATCGCCTTGAAGGACGAAGACCAGGAGAAAACCTCCTTCATTACTCCCTTCGGGGCCTACTGCTACAAGACCATGTCCTTTGGCCTGAAGAACGCTGGCAGCGACATACCAGCGGGCCATCCAGGCATGCCTTAAGGATCTCATTCCCGACATCGCCGCAGCTTATGTCGATGACGTCGTCATAAAAACCCGGAAGGCTGAAGACCTCGTCTCCAACCTTGAAGCAGTCTTCAGAAGTGGATGAATTCCAATGGAAAATGAACCCCTCCAAGTGCATCTTTGGCGTTCCGTCGGGCAACCTGCTCGGCAACATCGGCAGCAAACGAGGCATCCTCCCCAACCCAGAGAAGATCGAGGCTCTCATGAAAATAAGGCCCCAGACCAACGTAAGGATGTTCAGAAGCTCACTAGGTGCATGGCGGCCCTAAGCCGATTCATCTCTAGGTTAGGCGAAAAAGGCCTCCCTTTCTTCAAGCTCCTCAAGGCAGGTGAAAAATTTGTCTGGTCCGAAGAAGCCGACCAGGCCTTCAGGGACCTAAAGCAGTTCCTGGTACATCCTCCGCTCCTTACATCTCCCAAGAAGGACAAAACTCTGCTCCTCTATATCGCTGCGACAAGCAATGTTGTCAACACGACGATAGTCATCGAACGAGAGGAAGATGGTCACGCATATCTGGTTCAGCGACCAGTTTATTTCATCAGCGAAAGTTTTAAACGAGTCCAAAGCTCCCTACCCGACGGTCCAGAAGCTGATCTACACCATCCTCATCACATCACGCAAGCTCCTTCATCATTTTGAGGCTCATCAAATTGTAGTGGTCACCCAACATCCTCTCGGCAACATCCTATGCAACAAAGACGCCAACGGCAGAATCATGAAATGGGCCGTGGAGCTGGGGACTTACTCTCTGGAGTTCCACAGCCGAACGACGATCAAGTCTCAGGTATTGGCTGACTTCATCGCCGAATGGACAGAAGTGCAGGAGCAAGTACCAACCAAGCATGAGGAACACTGGACGATGTATTTCGACGGGTCCCTGAGCATCGGAGGCGCAGGCGCCGACGTACTCCTCATATCACCAAACGGTGAACGCCTCCGCTACATATTGAGAATCTATTTCAAAGCCTCCAACAACGCTGCCGAATACGAAGCCGCCATCCACGGCCTACAGATCGCCTACGAGCTCGGCATCCGGCGGTTTATGGTATATGGGGACTCTGCCTTGGTTATCAACCAGGTGAATAAAGATTGGGACTGTAACAGCGAGAAGGTGGACGCCTACGTCGCCGCAATCAGAAAACTGGAAGGAAAATTCTTGGGCATTGAGTTTCACCACGTCGTCCGAGCAGAAAACCAAGCAGCCGACGAGCTATCTAAGCTCGGTTCGTCACGATCTGATATTCCTCCCGGCGTCTTCGTCCAAGACTTGGTCCGTGCCTCCATCCCAGAAGAGAAGAGGTCGAAGCGCATCCGTCCGGTCAGATAGCAGCTTGCATCTCGGATTCTACAGATGATTGGAGGGAACCCTTCATTGCCTATCTGCTCGAAGCCAAAATCCTCGAAGACAAAATAGAAGCAGAACGTCTTGTGAGACGGTCCAAGAATTACGTCCTCGTCGACAACAAACTCATGCGTAAAAACGCTAAGAGCGAAGTATTCTAGAAGTGCGTCACGCGCGAAGAGGGCATCAAGATACTCCAAGAAGTTCATGGAGGCATGTGTGGAAACCACGCACGCTCACGCACCCTGGTCGGCAAAGCTTTCCGAGCAGGATTCTACTGGCCTACCGCCATCCAGGACGCTGAAAAGATTATATGCCACTGCGAGGCGTGCCAGTTTTTTGCGAAGCAGATACATGTCCCAGCGCAGGAGCTACAGACCATACCCGCATCTTGGCCCTTGCTACGTGGGGGCTCGACATGATAGGTCCTTTAAAGGCGGCTAAAGGGGGCTACCGTTGCGTGTACGTCGCCATCGATAAATTCTCCCAATGGATTGAGTACAAGCCATTGGTGAAAGCAACGGCGGCCAAAACTGCGGAGTTCTTCAATGACATCCTCTCATCGTTTCGGCCTTCCGAACAGCATCATCACCGACCTCGGTACTACCTTCACTAGAAGCGACTTCTGGGATTCTGCGACGAAAGAAGCATCGTGGTAAAGTATGTCTTGGTGGCTCACCCTCGAGCTAATGGACAAGTTGAAAGAGAAACGGAATGTTGCTCGACGCCCTCAAGAAGCGCCTACACGAAGTCATTGAAAGAAGCTCAGGAAACTGGATCAACGAGTTGTCAGCAGTCATCTGGGGCTTGCGGACACAACCTAACCGGAATACCGGCGTATCTCCATACTTTATGGTCTACAGATCAGAAGCAGTGCTACCAGCCGACGTCGCTTTCCGAGCTCCTAGAATTGAGAACTACAATGAAGAAAGTCTGATGGTTGCACGAGCAGAGGACATCGACAGACTCGAAGAAGAACGTATGGCCTCCTGCATACGCACGGCCAAATACCTGGAGAGGATACGGCGATATTATAACCGAAACGTCAACAGCAGGTTCTTCGCGGTCGGCGACCTTGTCCTTCCGCGCAAGCAGAGCAAGGAGGGCATGCACAAGCTTTCTTCTCCATGGGAGGGACCATACATGGTTTGAGCCGTAACTCGGCCATGCTCGTACAGGCTGTGCGACCTCGATGGCGTCGACATCCCTAACTCCTGGAACATCGAGCACCTCCGTCGCTTCTATCCTTGACAGCGTGTCAAGGCAGATATGTGTATTTTTTGTTTCATTACTTCAATAAAAATCATATTGCCTCGACACACATGTATGTCTACAATCGCAGATCAGTAAATTCGTCGCCAATACGAACGCCCCGCACCTGCTCGGGCAGCATGACTTCGCCAATGCGTAAGCCCTCCACCTGCTCGGGCAGCACGACTTCTTCCAAATGCATAAGCCCCGCACCTGCTCGGTTAGCACAACTACGACTACGTGTAAGTCCTGCGCCCATTCGGGCATCCTAGTCATGTCAACGCATAAGCCCTGCCTTCGACAGGCCGCCCAACTTCGCCACTTCATCGACCGCCCCGATAGATTCGGGAAGCCATCGCCCACGATAAGCGTAACCCCCACCAGGCGCGGGCAAGCTTCACCACCACGTAAGCCCCCAGGGACACCTGGGCCGTTAAGTCTTCGCTAACACGTAAGCCCCGGGGACGCTTTGGGCAGGTTAGCAGCGTCTTCAAAAGCCCCGTCGAAAGGAACAGGCACCGGTCATCGATCACTCTAATGAGCTGTACGCTCTAGCTTCATGTCGACTAATCAAAGAAAAAAATGCCATGACGCGCGTTCGAAGTACTTACTCGGTTACTACGCGACGAAAATTCGACTAACGTTATAAGATCAAAAGCGAATTTACATAAACTTCATATGGAGCGGTTTTTTTTTACATAACATGACTTCCGATCACATAATCATCGTTTGTTGCAAAAAGCAATCTACAATTTCTGTGCAGGTGTCTTCAAGTATTCTCCGTGGGGAACAGCTGCATATCTTCTTCCAAGAGCGCCGCCGCGGGGCTTCGCCTCCTCCTCTAGTTGATCCTCCTGCTGCTCGGTGGTTCCACGGGCGTACCCCCTTCACCCTGTCGTTGTTGACTCCAGGGTAATGAGAGTGCACTACACCGAGCACATGAGCTGTAGCATTCTCCGCACATCAGTGAAGAAGGCCTTGAAGTGACGCAGCGCTTCACGGCTACGGCGGATGATATCAAAAGGTCTCGGCGCGTCCGCAGGAGTATCGCCTGGAGCATACTCGATAATGTCCAAGATAGGTTTGACACCTTCCACCACAGCATCATAGCGGCTCTCGGCAGCTTCAAGGCGTTGTGACAGATCGTTCATCGGTGCTCGGGTTCTCCGATCAGTGTCTGTTCAGGATAGAAGGCGAAAAATTAGAAGTCTCAATAAGAGATTACTAACGCATCCTACAAGCAGGAGAAACTCACCCAATCGCGCCTCCTTCATTCCTTCGAGCAGCTTCCCGCAGCATGGACACTTCACCGTCCAGCTCTTAACTGTATCAAGAAAGACGACAGATCAGCACTCCTTTAAAGAAGCAAATCGGGCAAAGACTGGACGCTGAATAAGCATGTACCTCGGCGTGTGGCTCCCTCCAGCAAATCAGATAGATCTGCCAGTCAAAGAACTCCGAGGCTTAGCAATAAGGAGATAGATACAGTAACCAAAAGCCATAATGGTCTCCATACCTTTCTTGTCCTGCAGAAGTTTCTGTTCGGCCTCCATCAAATCGTTGCAGTGCAAGTGCAACGTGTCGCGCTGCTCAACGGAGGTCCTCCATTGCCTTCTCCAGACGAGCATTTTCTTTTCCAGCCGAGCATTCTCCACCGCGAGTCTAGCCGCACGCTTGCAGAGATTTCCTTCGATCTTTGCCCGTATCGTGTACGGCCTGATCGACAAAGACAGAACATGACTGAAAGGGCAAGCAAAGAAACCTCAGGAATATACGGCCTGATCGACAAAGACAGAACATGACGAAAGGGCAAGCAAAGAAACCTAAGGAAAATTCAAGAAGGGTATAGTTACCTTAACTCGCGAGGACAACTGCCCCAGACAGCGGAGCACGTTCCTCAGATCAGAGCGGGTGCTTGAGATATCCGCCTTTAAGGCTTCTAGCTCTTCGTCCGCAGCTCCTTCCTCCATGACGACGACATACTGATCGCCGACCCGCCTGAAGGTTCTGAGCACCATCGGCGGAGTCCCACCCGCAACCTGACGGGAGATCTCCTCGACGTCCTGCTCCGGAAAGGTTGCGCCCCGGCTGGTGGTTGCTCGGGGATCTCCTGGCCTGACCCCAGTGCTGCTTCCGAAAGAAGGCCCGCCGGTCTACGTATCTGCTCCCTGGTCGGAACCAGTTGGACGAGTTTTGGCTTGAAGAATGGCCTCTTCCAGCGTCCTCAGACTGTCGTTCTGTACCCCCCGCATTGAGGGTGGCGATGGTGGCGGCGGAGTCGACTCGCGAGGTTGGTCAGATGGTGGCCGCCTGCTCATGCGAGTCAAGTTTGGCTGCTACTCTGGCGGCGTCTTCGGCGACTCTTGGACGGAAGGCCAGCTTGCGGTACCACCATCCTTCGTTGAGGCATCACCACCAGTCTCTCCACCGGCCATCCTCTCGAGATCTTCGGCTGAAGGGCCCCCAAACAATAATACAGACTTCGTATAACAGAGCATACCGATCAGCAAAAAGACAGCAACAAAGAAGATCTGGGTACTCAAAGTTCTGAGCGGCGACGTTTTCGCGTGAAGCTTCTTTTCGGACCAGAAGTCCCTCTTCATGTCACACCCCAAAATTTCTATTTTGGGATGTGACTAGAAAACATTAAAAACAAAACAAAAGATTTTTACCCTTTTCTAAAAATACCAACTTAGCTTAAGTTATTTACAATTTAGATATTAAAATGTGAGTTTCCAAAATTTTTGGAACTGAATTTAATGGTTTGTTTCATTCATGCCTTTGCATAGTGTTTTGTATGAAAAATGATTTTTAAATGTTTTCAAATGCGCATAGGGTTTTATTGGAATCAAATATCCTAAGATCTTTGATCAAGTTTCCATCTATAATTAAATACTTGGAACAATATACCTTGATCCTTGTTCTAAAAATCCTTGATGGATCTCCAAACATTCATCTTGCTAAACACCCAAGCTCATGTTTCTCAAAATCCCTAACTTTTCATATCCTAACTTGTTCTCTCTTTTATCCTTTCTTCCTTATATTTGAGCTTCCAATCCTCTTTGACTGAGTCTTATCCAAATCTCAAAACATATGCTTAATGATCAATCATTGTATCCCATTCCTCTCATGCAACTCTACCATCACTTTGTTCAAGTCAAAATAATCACATGTTGTGTACCCATGTTAATCTCAATTTTAACTTTCTTCTCCTTCCCCGACCTTTGGGCAACATACACATGGACTCTTTCTCCTCCACTCATTCTCCTCTTGATCAAAGCCAAACATATTTTTGAACCATTCTTGAAAACCATATGGTCTTGGTCTCACCGTTTTGGAACGCTAAATTTTCCGAAAAGCCTTATCGTGTCGCTGGGAATTTTGCGGGCTGAGCTCAACACTATCATTCCATATTATATTCTTGTTTTCATACAAGCACCTAAATCTATCCCATTAGTAAACCATATTCCCCATCTTTATTTCTATTGCTAATGGGTCAACCCAACTCATTTCATCCTCCGACATCGCTTCGAACCGAATCCAGTTCAAACTTTGAGTTATCTTTCGCCGCGGGTCAAAGCCCAACCACCCTCCCCTCTTTTGTGGTTCAACATAGAGTCCAACCAGCCCTCTACCTCTTCCTCTCACCTCTCCCACTTCACCCACCTGATGTCCTCTCCATCTTGCACAAAATATCAACCAAGTCAAGAAAATATCAAGACAAGACCCTTTGCCTTCCAACCCTTTGGTCTCCCACCCTTTCCCCTTCAAGTATAACTCCCCCACAGCCCCCTCACGCCTCCCCCTTCAGTTCCCACGTCAAGAACAGAGGGGAGATGCCCCTGCTCTTCCTCATTCTCCCCCCATGGCTGCCCCAACCATTCCCCAACCTTCTTCCCCTTCCGCACCATGGAAACGAAGCAAATCGGTGATTGCAACCCATCTTGCCACCTTGATTCCCTTTCCAAGCAACCAAAAAGGATTTGGAGGACATCATCATCACCCTCCCTGCTGTTCAAGTCGTGGTGATGGCCTCTACCACCATGGAAGTCGCCCCGATCAACCGCATCGCGAGAAGGATACGCCGTTGAACCGCGTTGTCATCACCGGCCGTCGTTGATGTGATTCCCCGCTCCACCCCACCAATCCCCATGGTGAGAACCCTAAATCATCTCTCCCAACATGTTTCTCATATTGTCCTATGAATATAAAGTACCTTTGATGAGATATGGTTGATCCCCGTTGAATTTTACCCGGTGTATGTGTTGATGTCCTGGCGGCCAGCAGCGCTGCTGTTTGTAGAAACGGCGTTCCTCGCTGTTCCTTTGATCAAATCATCAAACCCTTTGGTGGAATTGTATTTTATATCCTTGAACACGTCCCTGTAAAATGGTTTCCTCATAGGAGTCGAGAAACCTGAGATATGGTCATCACCGTGCCACTGTCCCTGCTGTCTGGACAGATTGGCATCTCTAAGTGGTTTTGGCGTTCCCCGCTAATCCTCTGTTCAAATCACCAATCCCTTTAATAAACTTGTTCATTGCATCCCTACACATGATCCCACAAATTGGTTTGGTTATACAATTCATGATGGCCGAGATATCGGCACCAACATGCCTTGCACCCCTGCTGTCCAAACAGCAGACACACTGTTTTTGGCAGTGGCGTTCCCGTTGATCCATTGAAGAAAATGATGCATACTTTGGATATAATATCTTTCATATAGTTGCACATGCCTCTGCAAATTTTCATGTCTATAGGATCCATGATGAAGGAGATATAATCTTTTGTGTGCCCGCTGTCCTGCTGCCCTGCAGCCGCGCTGATGCCGGTTGGCATGCGTGTTCCCGATGGTTCATCGCTCCGGTGATCAAGCCCTTCAACCAAAATGTGTTTCATATCATGGCACATGCCTACAAAAATTGGTTTGCTCATACATGCTATCATGGCCGAGATATGAAGGTTTCACTAACTGCTACTCTTGCTGTCCTGAAACAGCCATGTAACATGTTTTGCAATTGCATTCTCCTACTGACCGACCATCAAAACATCATGACATTTTACTATAACATACTTCATACTTTCCATTACATTTTCACAAAATATATCACCAATTAGTGCTACAAATACCATGCCTATGATGATCGAAACCCTCGCTGTCCGCCTACATATATGTCTCACATGCACTAGTCGCTACAACTACATCCCCCATTGATCATGTGTCAATATGCACTAGTTGATCATGGAGTGTCATCATACATATCCTACACACCCAAGATACCAAACTCATATCCTCAAGGTATAACCAAAGCATGTGCCATACGTTCAATGCCCTCACATGTTGCACGCATATTTTTCATCTTTTGGTAATCGTTTACATCATCCAAACAAAACCATGAGCTTGTGACCGCTAAACATACTTGTCCTATTCAAGTCATGCCTTATCAACTCTCATAAACTATATCCTCGCCACAAATAAACGTCTATCCTTACTATCCACCTTGATATGTCACTCCAGCTTAGTGATGGAAACATCATATCACTAATTATCATATATTCCTAGGAGAATGCCACATGATGTATATCAATTCAATATTATTCTCCAATGCTGTCTATTCCAGTTTCTCTACCACACACCATAATACATATACAATCCTTTTTGTTATGTTAGATATGTTCTAGTCCAAATTCCAACTTAGTCATCTAATCCAATGCTTGCCACATATACCATTCAACTCTCGCATCTTTTAATTTTAGTTCTTGTTTTGTTTAGTTTTCACGCTCACACGATTATAGAACAAGCCATATGTTTTTAAAACCTTTTTATTTTTATAATGCTTGGTGTATTGTTTCTAGGTTTGAATGTGAAGCTTGTGTTGGTTGTTGCGATCGATAGAAAAGAAGCTATACGAGGAAGATACAGAAGAGAAGTCGGAAGGTTTGGATAGCAAGCATTTGGAGGCAAGTATAACCTATGGTTTTCCATGTTACCTAGCAACTATTAAACAATACATTCATATGCATGTGTCTAATCTTGTAAACCCTAGCTATATATATATACCCGAGTAGGTTTATTGATCAATCACCTTGTTACCTATGGGGGGTTTTATGCATATTAGAGTTACTAGCTTCTATGCTCAACAATGCTATTATGGAATCTTGACTTAAGAATTATGAAATGTTGGATAAAATATGTTTTTATCAACAAAGCTCGAAGGACACTGGAGTATGGGTTTTTGTACTCTAGTTGCCCTCCGTCAGGACTTCCATTGAAAGTTGACCTCCCAGGAAACCCGTACATCCACGAGAATCAATGGGCTCTGATCTTAGCCAAGTAACTAGATTTTTCTCTATCTTGTTAGTGGTTACCGAAAGGCGCAAGAGGGGGAGCCTGGGTTTTAGAATGGGTTCCGAGCCTATCAAGATGTGTGCTGGGCTGCGGTCACATGGTGTGCCATTCTTGAAGGGGGCCTCCATTCGCCTTGCTGCTTGAAACCTCGCGGCTACTAACTTGTTAGGGTGACTAGTGAAAAGCTTTGCAGTGTTACCCTGCTCACTCACCTCGGCAGTGTTATGGGGATCGCTACCCCGAGCATATGGGTATACACGACTCGGGGTTAAAGCTGTACAAATTCTACAGAATTCTTCCAATCTGATATATCAGCCGTGCTCATGGTCACGAGCAGCCTGGAATCCTTTTGTATCAGTTGATACCTGTGGAAGTGTTGATGGATTTTGTTAAAAGAAGATGCTCAGAGATAAACTTGTTTTACTTGGGAGATGGGTTATTCATTAAAATAGTAAAGTAGACTTTAAATAAAACCTGACCAACTAAAAGCAACTGCTGTAAGCCTGTGTCAACCTTTTGAGCCTTGCATCCCCCATAATTATACTTGCTGAGCATGGTGAGCTGACGCTTGTGGTTGTCACCAATAAAAATCCCGGATGGGTACCAGATGGTGGTTCAAGTAAGGTGCTTTCATGAGCTATTCCAAAAGTACTAGGCGAGTGCTCCCCCAGTCAACCGTCCCTGTGGAGTATGGTGACCCGAAGATAGAAGACAAAGAATAGTTTCCGCTGTGCTATGAAATATTTGTAAGTCTTAATGTAATTATGTTTCGCAATGTAATAAAGCATTGCTTATGATATTTACCATATTTGTCGCTATATGTGTTGTGTGGACATCCTGGGCATACATATAGTTAACGCTTGGTATTCTTCGGAAAACCGGGTGTTACACTTCATCGCCAGGTTTCTTGGTCGGCGGGAACTCCCCTTTCTGATGTTTCAGAGGGGGCCCGTCGTCATCACTTGAGGTCGGGATCACCGCCTAGTGACGGGCTCGCTCCTCGGACAGCTTTATTGGCTTCTCAGGCCTCCGGACTTTGCTTGACGTCCCAGCTTTATCTGGCATGGGCTGCTTGCCCCGAGCTTCTTGTTGGGAGGGGGTCTACTGATCCTCTTCCTCTTCGTCGGCTTCTGCATCGGAGGGCTCTGAGAAGTCCTCATCATCGCTGCTAGGCTGGTAGCGGTGTCGCGGATCAACTCCTTCAGGCCACTCAACACCGGGCACCTCTGAGAAATAGGCTTTCCGGTCCTGGCCATGTATCTTCAGCAAATCAAATAAGATGCCAAGGATCAACTTCAAGATAGACGACGTAAGCAAAGGAATCTATAAAGGCATACCTCGGGCGGTGGATTCGCAATATGCAGTGCTTTCTACTGTCCTCGGTTATTGATCGACGCTTTGTTGTCAAACAGCTCCTTTAGCCTTACCATGGTCTCCTTGGCTGATATCGGACCGGGGACCTCTCTAGTTGGATCAGTTTCGCCAACCCACTCATATGCAGGATGAATCCTATCTTTGCAGGGCTGAACTCGGCGCCTCACGAAGTTGGCAGCAACTCCAACTCCATTCAGAGTCATCCCCTTCAGGATTTACAGTAGTTCGTTTACTTGCACCATCTGATCGGATGTGGGTCTCGATGACCAGCTAGGTTTTCTTTCTGGTATCTGCTCGACAGCGCACTGAACAGGAGGGTCTTGATTTGGCAGATAAAACCACCTCGTGTTCCAATCACGAAGACTAGTGTTGAGGAAGATAGAAAGATAATGGGCGGACATGCCGTCTCGGAGCTTAAGGTATACTCCCCCGGCAATTCGAGATCCCCCGCCGCTCGATTTTACAAGCATGTACAGGTGACAGAATAAATTGAAATAAGGAAGAATTCCGGTGAAGGCCTCGTAGAAGTGGATGAAAATAGAAATTATGAAGATAGAGTTGGGATGCAAGTGGCACAGAGAAATTTCGTAATAGTCAAGGAGTTTGCGAAGAAAGGGATGGCACGGAACACCAAATCCGCGGAGGAAGTAGTCGGCAAATACGGTTATTTCGCCGGTGTTAGGCATGGGGTACAGCTCACCTTCTGATGGCCTCCATCCGGCGGTGGCACGATTTGGGAGGAGTCCTTTCTCTCCACCAACTTCAAGATGGCCCTCTCTGTCATGGTGGACGGCTGCCACTCATTGTCGAGGCGGAGTTCTCCAGGCTGCGGCTCTTTACCCTTCTTTGGGGGTACGCGCGAACTCTTCTTGGGCGCCATTTCTTCAAATTGAACCTGGGATTGGATTACTAGAAGGTTGAATCGAAGAAACTTTGGCGGAATCGAGCTTTGAATCAAGGCTTTTCGGAACCCTAGATGGCGGCGGATAGGGCTGGATGTAACGGTTGTTTGAATGGCTTTTGAGCGGCGGCGCGAGAGGGAAGATGAATCGTTTCGTCTGTGGACAAGTCCTTATAAAGGGAAGTCTGACGGTTCGGCTTCCTGCACAAGGCCCACACGATGCTTTAGGGTTTCCGAGCACTGAACTGCTCGGGGACTTCGTTGCTTCGCTTGTACTTCCGAGCACAGTAGGTGCTCGGGGACTTCGCCGTCGCTTCTTCAGCGTTTCCGAGCACTGAACTACTCAGAGACTTCGTCGTTTCACCTGTACTTCCGAGCACAGAAGGTGCTCAGGGACTTCGTCATCGCTTCTTCAGCGTTTCCAAGCACTGAACTGCTCGGCGACCTTGTCGTTTCGCCTGTACTTCCGAGCACAGGAGGTGCTCGGGGACTTCGTCAATGCTTCTCATGATCACAAAGAATAAAAGACTATGACCCTGACACTACGTGTCTGCGTCACCTACTATCAGGCTCGGGGACTAAGTGGAAACACTTCACCTAACGGTGAAGGTATTGTTTCCGAGGAACCAAAAGTGGATACATTTCACCAAAGATAAGGATTTTCAAAAAAATTTCTGAGCTCCTTACATCCGTCTGATCAAGCAACTCTGAAGATTTACACCTCCCGATGAATGCAAGGTGCTCGGGGACTAGCTGTGGGGGTATAGACCCGTATACCCGCATGGCTAAACATAGGCCGAGTCGTCCGATCAGGCCCAGACTGCCAAGGACGCGTCGTCTACATGATCTCCTGAAGATCACGTGTATCCGCCGAGGACTTGGCGGGAAGAAAATATCTTTCTTGGTATCTAGCCGATTAGTTTTCTTATTCGGTTAGGATTGTAATCTGATATGTATGGTAAAACTGACTTGTAACCCTGCCCCCCGGACTATATAAGGCGGGCAGGGGATCCCCTCAATTCATCTCATCTACTAGCAATACAATACAGCAACACACAGGACATAGGGTATTACATCTCCCGGTGGCTTGAACCTGTATAAACCTCGTGTCTCACGCTTACTGCGCAACTCTTGCTCGTCTCAGGCGCACCTTCGCCGATCAATCTACTACCTTGGGCATACCCCTCAGTAGACTATCGCCGGTATTCCGTCGATAATGTGGATGATATTATCATTACCGGTGATGATGAAAGGGAGACCATACGACTCAAGGAGAATCTAAGTGAGGAATTTGAGGTCAAAGACCTCGGGCAACTCAAGTACTTTCTTGGCATTGAGATTGCACAGAATCTAAAAGGTATTGTTCTTTCACAAAGAAAGTATGTTCTAGACTTGCTAAGTGAGACAGGCATGCTTGGATGTCGACCAGTATCAACACCGATCGATTTAAATCACAAGTTATGTGCCGAATTTGGTAATCCTGTAAATAAAGAAAGGTACCAAAGGCTTGTTGGACGCCTTATCTATCTATGTCATACGAGATCTGATATATCATATGCAGTTAGCGTTGTGAGTTGATACATGCATGACCCAAGGAGTGGACATTTGGATGATGTATGCAGGATCTTGAAATACTTAAAGAGTAGCCCAGGAAAGGGCTTGATATTTAAGACCACTTGAAAGTGGAGGGCTATTGTGATGCTGATTGGGCTAGTTGTTTTGATGACAGGAGATCAACTTCAGGCTATTGCGTCTTTGTTGGGGGAAACTTAGTGTCATGGAGGAGCAAGAAGCAGTCTGTTGTATCCTGTTCAACAGCCGAAGCAGAATATAGAGCAATGTCTCTTGGACTTTGTGAAATGTTATGGGTAAGAAATCTTTTGTCAGAGTTGAATGTTCTAAGAAAAGGTCCCATGAGACTTTGGTGCGATAACAAGTCTGCAATCAGTATTGCAAATAATCCAGTTCAGCATGATAGAACCAAGCATGTGAAGATAGACCGCTTCTTCATTAAAGAGAAATTAGATGAGGGCATACTGGAGCTAAGTCATGTAAATTCAAGTGGTCAAATAGCTGATTGTTTGACAAAAGGTTTAGGAGTAAAAGAATGTAATTTAGCATGTAGCAAGATGAGAATGATAGATATCTATCATCCATCTTGAGGGGGAGTGTTGGACCATGTATGCATACCTCAAGCTAGCAAGAAAATGAGTTTCTAGAGTTTTCCCCCAAAATCTACAATCATCATCTTGTACTTCATGATAGCAAATTGGCTGGTGTGATGAACAACGGTTCGGGTGTTATCCAACTTTTGCGACCCGTTGTATGTGTCTCTTTGGAGAAGTTGCTGCTTGTGACTGTCGATGATTATGGTTTCCCTTCCCCATTCGACCAACAGCTAGTAGCAACGAAGAAGCGCGCGCACCTTCTCGATGACGTGCGAGCGTGGGTTGGTGCAGTCCGGCAGGAACGCGGTGACGAACACGGCGGCCGCCACCTTGTCCTGGAACGTCTCGGCGGCGAGCGCGATGCTCATGCCGCCGAAGCTGTGGCCCACGAGGACGGCCCTCTTTCCCGGCGGGAGCGCCCGGAGCGCGTCGAGCAGCGGCCGCGTGTAGTCCTCGAAGGTGGGCACGTCGCACGTCACGGAGCTGCCGTGAGTCGATGCCAGACGCCGCGAGGTCCGGCGCGTCCACGCGGTGGCCCGCGGCGCGGAGCAGCGTGGCGACCTGGTACCAGCACCACCCGCCGTGGCCCGTGGCGTGCACCAGGACGATGCGCGTCGCTCCCTCGGCAGCCGTCGCAACCGCGGGCGTCGACATGGTTGGTGTTGTCAGGGAGCAGGGCTGCCATGCCTATGTTCCGTTGAATAGTTGATTGTTGACGACCCTGTTGTCGTGAAGTGGGCAAATGGCAATCAACCTTTGCGGCGGCACACACTGATCGATACACTAGCACGGACATGTTCAATTTTGGCGCTTGCAAACTTATTTGTGCACAATTTATCTTAGTTTCAAATGATCAATGAACAAAATCCTTTACCTAACTTCTGGCATGCTAATCATAAAGATATCAATCCTTCGTGATATGAATCGCAGAATGAGCATGATCTAGAGAACATACAATCCATCAATGATCCAGTTCCCTTTGGTGTTGTCAAACTGGCAATCAACTCCACTCCATGGATGCTGCTGAGGAACACAGGGGTCACCATTCCAGCCAAATCGAAGAGGAAGACCAAGTGAACCCTTCAGCGTTCGCAATGCACTCACTGTACATCATTGAAAACAAGATAATTAAAACATAAAACTGATAGTCAATTCCTTGTGGCACTCATGTGAACTAGAGTTCTATGAAAAACAAAATTCCATAAGTTGTGCTACTCATTCAGACTCAGCGAAAGCATTTTTCTTCAGCAGTGGATTTTATACAATTATCCCATGCATCATTAAATCTTCTTTTAATCGCCTCCATGACTAATGCACTGCTAGATGATCCTTTGCAAGATTCTAAGCAAAAGAGGCTCAAAACTTTACTCTGTTTTGGATTTTGGTACACCTAGAAAAAATAAAGTAGCGACTAGCGAGCATGGAGAATTTGAATACTCTAACAACCTTCCTGAGGCTGGACGATCTCGTGCTGGTCACCCCGGTTAGAGCTGCCGGTTCGGCCCCTCTCGGCGCGGCTCAATCGCCGTCGGCACGTCGCGTGGCGCTCGTGGAGCTTCCCCATGAGCTTGAAGGCCGCCTCTGTATGTCTTTTCAATCCCCGGTGATCAAGGAACGCCCAAGATTAAGATCGGCCCGCTCCAAGCGCAGCGTCGTCTCTCCGGTCAGACGGAGCGTTCGCCTCGCGACGAAGCCTAGAGAAGCGGATGCAACCAAGCAAGCGCAGCAGCTGCTTCTCGTCAAGATGGGCCTCGCAGAACCGGCAAAACCGATTGACTCGCCCGCCATTCGAAGGCTCAACGCTGTGTTTGAGGAGCCCCTCTCGGGGTCGAAGCATGAAGCCCTCAAGGTCCTATTCAGAGATGACGCGTTCCTCGAGGGGCTCGCTGAGGAGGTTGCGGGCTCTACCTTCCTGAACTAGGTAGAGATTGCTGCTCTCGGTCGTTGGTCTCGCTTGTCGCTCCAGAAGTCGTTATGTCTTCCAAAATTCTATGCTGGAATGTGCGTGGCCTCAATGGCCGCGCCCGTCGGGACGTAGTCCGCACTTTGGTGTCGCAACAGAACGCCTCCCTGGTCTGCTTGCAGGAGACAAAGCTCCACGCTGCTTGTAATCGCATGACTAATGATATTCTAGGACCGGCTTTTGATTATTCCTGTGTCTCGGCGGAAGGTTTGTCTGGGGGAATTATACTGGGATGGCGTGCTGATCTTTGTGATGTCGTAATTGTCGCCTCGAACCATTACTTCATGACAGCGAGGGTGAAGTTCACCTCTTCGGTCGCGGACCCGTGGCACCTAACTGTTGTTTACGGCCCGCAGGGAGACGAGCATAAGGCCTTGTTCTTGGCTGAGCTCTCGGCTTCCAGATCCTTTACGGGACCATGGCTCCTCTGTGGTGACTGGAATATGATCTACAGGGCGCAAGACAAAAACAATGGACGTCTAAACAGACGATCTATGCGTCGTTTCAGAGATTTCCTGGACTCCATGCAGCTTGTTGAGTTGCAGTTGATCGGTCGCCTCTACACCTGGAGCAATGAGCAAACGCCGCCTACGATGGAGCGCCTTGACCGGATGTTTGCCTCGCCAGATTAGCTCGAGCGGTTCCCAAACCACTCCCTCAAAGCTCTCTCCTCTGATCACTCGGATCACTGCCCACTTCTTCTTCATTCGGACTGCTGTTTTTGGCCTAAACGTCGCTTCCGTTTTGAGACCTTCTGGACGAAGCTCCCGGGATTCTTGAGCCTCGTGGCGTCCGCTTGGTCCTTGGCTTGTCCTGGCATGGACCCCTGCAGAACCCTTGATTGCAAATTAAGGGTGACCGCGCGGGCGCTTCGTAGCTGGAGCTCCAAGCAGGTGGGCAGCATTAACATCCAGCTTGCAGCCGCCAGGGAGGTGGTGCGGCGTCTGGACTTAGCCCTGGAGCGCAGGGCATTGTCGGCCGAGGAGAGCTGCTTACGCAAGAGGTTGAAGATGAGATGTCTGGATCTGGCCTCTTTATCAAGGACTATTGCAAGGCAGCGTTCTAGAGCCCTCTTCCTCGGCGAGGGGGACGCCAATACCAGGTTCTTCCATCTCCAGGCATGTCATCGGCTAAGAAAAAATTACATTGCGTCCCTGATGGTGGACGACGTCGAGATATCCCAGGAACCTGAGATGGCCGAGGCGCTATTTTCCTTCTACAATTCAACTCTCGGCACGGACTTCCTTCGTACAAGGCGAATTGACATGAATGCTATTGGGGTACCTTCCCTATCTCTTGATGGCCTGGATGATCCATTCTCTATGGACGAAATTTGGGCGGTGATCCGTAAGCTCCCAAATGATAAAGCGCCCGGGCCTGATGGCTTCACGGGGCGTTTTTACAAGATAACCTGGCCGATCATCAAAGATGTTGTGATGAACGCATTCAACGCGTTCTGGGAACTGGACTACAGGAGCTTCTACCTGTTGAACGAACACCTATATGATTCTGCTGAGGAAGAAGCAGGTCCCAACTGAAATTAAAGACTACCGCCCCATAAGTCTGATCCACAGTTTCGGGAAGTTGGTGGCAAAGTGCTTATCGATTCGGCTGGCTAAACACCTTGACAAGATCGTTCTGCCGAATCAGAGTGCATTCATAAAAGGTTGGTGCATCCACGACAACTTCAAAACTGTCCATCTGGCTTGTCGGGCGATTCACAGGTCCAGGTCTCCTTGCGTCCTTCTGAAAATAGACATTGCTAAGGCCTTCGACTCAGTTTCTTGGCCTTTCTTGCTTGAGGTCCTCTAGCATTTGGGCTTCAGCCTTCGTTGGAGGGATTGGATCTCGGTTCTTCTGTCATCTGCAAGTACAAGGATCCTGCTCAATGGTCGGCCGGGTAGGAGGATTTGTCATGCTCGTGGTCTGCGTCAAGGGGACCCCCTTTCACCGATGTTGTTTGTGCTTGCTATGGACATTCTCAACCGGATCATTATCTGGCTGGACGCAGAACAGTTCCTTTCGCCAATCCCCTGTCGCGCCATAAAGTACAGAGCCTCTCTCTACGCGGACGATCTGGTGCTTTTCATCTGTCCGTCGGAAGCAGATTTGGCTTTGGTCTCGCGTCGGGCCTATTCACTAATATGCAGAAATGTGTGGCAACCCCAATCGGATGCTCCCTGGCACAGTTGTTGTTAGTAACCGATGAACTACACTGTGCTGCAGCCGAGTTTCCTTGTCGATACCTGGGCGTCCCTCTCTCAGTGCATAGGTTGCGCAGGAACGACGAGCTGTTCCTGGTGGACAAGGTTGCTGGGTGCATCCTTGGTTGGAAAGGCAACTTGTTCAACTTAGCCGGAAGAACGGTGCTGGTCAAAGCATGTCTCTCAGCCATTCCTGTTCACATATCCATCGTTCTGGGCCTTTCCCGGTGGGCTATCAAAAATATTGACCGACGTCGGCGTGCTTTTCTTTGGTCTGGGGCAGAGCAGGTTGTTGCCGGTCACTGCAGAGTGGCCTGGTCGATCGTGTGCAGGCCACGCGAGTTGGGGGGGGCTTGTTGTGATGGACATACGCCGCGCCGGGGTCGCACTCCGCGTCCGCTGGGAGTGGCATCGCTGGAACAACAGCCATGCCACTTGGCGGGATTTGCCAGAGAAGCGCGACAAGGTCGCTCGTGCTCTGTTCGAGGCTTCCTCATCCATAGTCATCGGAGATGGTCGCTCAACTCTTTTCTAGACTGATAGCTGGTGGAATGGAAGCAGTGTCAGTCGTGCTACTCCGGCTTTGTTTGCCGCCGTCAGGCCCTCGGCTCGCCGTAGGACGGTGGCGAGTGCCCTCAGTCACAATGCATGGGTGGATGACATCTCGGGCTCCCTTACTCTGGAGGTCGTTCGGCAATACTTGCAACTCTGGGAGGCTGTTAGGTCCATTCAACTGACCCCGGGAACGCCAGACTCTGTGCTCTGGCGTTGGACGTCCGACGGTATTTACTCCGCGTCGTCTGCGTACTCAGCCATGTTCCTCGGTTCCTCCAAGCCGCTTGGGGCTAGGCAGCTCTGGAAGGTATGCGCGCCTCCGAGAGTCAAAACATTCTTTTGGCTCGTGTTGCATGGGCGATGTTGGACGGCCGAGCGCCGCTGGAGACATGGGTTGCAAGACTCTCCAGACTGCATTCTCTGCGCACAGTGTCCAGAGTTTATGGAGCACCTCCTGCTGGGTTGTGTGTTTAGCAGGGAGGTGTGGTTCCTTGTGCTCAGGAATCTGCATCTTAGGAGCCCCATAACGACATCGCAGGGATACTTCTTCAGTTGGTGGCTCTCTTCCAGGAAGCTTGTGCCAAAACCGTTCCGAAGAGGGCTTGACTCTTTGATCTTTCTAGTTGGTTGGTCGCTCTGGAAGGAACGCAACGCGAGGACATTTGGAAGGCTGCCGTCCACACCGCCGCAGCTTCTTTGCGACATCGTGTCGGAGGCGCAACGCTGGGAGGCTGCGGGTTTCAGACAGCTCAGAACGTTGCTCCCCCTGCTTTGAGCTTCCAGGCTATTTCTCTAGTCGCCGTTTGTGTGTTATTGTAGTATAGTCTACTTTGTGTCTTCTGAGTGGTGAGTTTGGAGGGTGGTAATCTATGGATTACCGTCCACCCTCTCCCTTCTTGTATTGGCACTGTTATTCTCCATCCTCTCTTAATGAAAAACGTGCTGTTGCACGGTCGCGAAAAAAAAAACAACCTTCCTGAGGCAAAGTCTTCTTTTCAGCTGGGATTATCTCAAACACCTCAATGGCATTAATAATGGCACGGGTTCCTTTCACAGGTTGCAAGATGATTTTTAGTGTTGTTCCATTGACAACGACAGTTTTATTCAGAACAAGTGCAGTAAAACGCTCTCCTGTCATGCGAAATATATCAACATCCTTAAAAGCAGTGTCTCCATTGATGAGTGCATCAAATACTCTTTGTTCTTCTGTAGTTACCCCATTATCAATCTCTGCAAAGTGAAGCCATACTGAATAGTTCTTGTTTGGAGTAACATCCATTTCAAATGTCGCAAGATTTCTGATTTATGGAATCCAAATACTAACAACTGGAATACTGATCTTATTGCTAAGATTTTCGATCAAAATGCGACTGAGTGTATAGCTAATACTCCTATTGTTTCCTCTAATACCCAAGATATCATTCGGTGGAAACCATCAAAAAAAGGAAATTGCTCCACCAAAGATGCTTTTCAATACCTTAATAATAATATGCAGGATCAAAATACCAACCAAGGTTCCAGGAGCATATCTCAGCAGGCGCTGCACATTCTTAACAGGACTTGGAAGAACAAATTGATTTCTCCTTGTGTTAAGGCTTTCACTTGGAGAATGATTGCAACTGGAGCTAGAGCAGGCAAATACTCAGATAAAATCAGTGAATACTGTACAATTTGCAATATGGTTGAGAATGGCTCTCATATTTTCTATCATTGTAGTTTTGCTAGGGCAGTTTGGTTCTCTGCTGCCCCATCTATTATCACTGCAGGCCTTCCCCAGGAACAGGATGGAGTACAAGATATCCTGTCAATAATTATTAATGCTAACACCTCTGATGAAGAATTGCAAAGGGTCTTAACAACTCTATGGTACATTTGGAAGGCGAGGAACGATACTCACTTCAACAACAAAAAATGGTCTGTTTTGCAGGTACACCACGCAGTAGATGCTGAGATCAAACTGTCATCTAATCTTAATAATAACGGAGAAGACCACAACCAGCAAATAAGGAAAGGAGCTAATAAACAGGTGAATGCACTCGTCTCTTGTATGCAGGCAAAAAACTCAAGAGGAGTGATATCCCATGACAACAATAATCTGTAAACCCAAGAGCTATAATAACCAATCTTCGAAGAAGCGAAGGTATGAATGTTTCTATTGCAGATCCTATGAGGAGGAAGCAAATTTACAACAACCTGAAGTGGACAGGGCACAAGCTCTAGCAGGACCTCCACATTATCAAGTAACCAATCCAGAAGCCCTTCCAGGAATTAGATGCTACACTGATGCTTCCATTCCACCAGATATTCCTTTGCAGGTCAAAAGACAAGCTGGTATAGGAATTTTCATCACAAATGATGAAAATGCAAACAGATTGACAATCTCTGTGAAAGCAGTTCACAAAAACTGCAGCTCGGTTCTAATGGCTGAGCTCAAGTTTTAAATGCTTTGCAGGTTTCTCATCCCTACATTTTCACTGACAGTCAACAGCTCGTCAGCTTCTTCTACGGGACAGACCACACTAACCCGCCTCGATGGGATATAAAACCGTACACTCAATGCTTCATCAACAACACTACAGATATTGGAGGCAGAATCTTCAAAATAGATAGGAATCCAAATAATAAGGCTCATGCTCTTGCAAATCAAGCTAATTGTCATAGGAATCCTTTAGGAGATGCTCCTGTCAGATCTTGTACCAATTCTCTGCATCTGAATGGTTGTCCCCTTATGACAGCTCTAGACTCTATTATGGGTGATCACATCACCATTGTAATGGCTTTCTGTTGCTAAATAATAAAAATAATCGTCTGTTTTCAAAAAAAAAAAAAAATCATTTCAAAAGTCAAACTTGGTTGCCTATCAGTGCCCACGATAGCTGATTGGTATATGCTTTGAGGGTAAAAATTTGGTGCAAGCAATGTCACTGCTATAACATTCTCGGTTGATATTAATTGATCATCAGAACTGGATGATAAAGTTTGCAAACCGAACCAGAATCTGTCCCCACCCCAGCGAATCCCATTTAGATCTTCATCAAAAGCAGGCTAGCAAGCCAAGCATCGTACCACCTGTTACTCGGCGCCTTCGCTCTCTCTGTTCTACGGTTATCGGTTACAACACTAATATGCAGAGATTCCGGGGGGAGGTCTAGCCAGAGGCGGAAACACGGCCGGCGGCAGTGTAGGCGGAACCACGGCCGGCGGCAGTGGATCGAAGGGCGGTGTAGGCGGAAGTCGTGGCCGCGCCACCTGGCTCCTCTCCTCGACACTCGCTGGTGGGCTCGCCTGCTCCTCCTCGTCTGCCTCCTCCTCCCTGGAAGCTGAAACCTTGAGTGCGGCCTCCTCTCCGAGAAGCAGCCTTCCATCCTCTGGAGCTGGCAGGCCTGTGACGGGTGTACCGGTGGTAGCTTCTTCAGCACCCAAGCTGAACTTTGCCGGGTGGCACTCAGCAGGCAGCGGCACTGCAACTGACATGAAAAATACATCAATCAGAGTAATAAGCTTCAGGAATGCTTCCTTATCGATAGCCAGAGGGAGTACCTTGTACGTCCCGGGGTAGCCACACCTTCAGCGCAACAAAGGCAGCTGTGGCGACGGCTGCAAAGCAGAGCAGTCCCACTGCAACCCAGAACGTAACTGGCCAAGCTGAAGGGGCCTCCGGCGGCGGCGGTGCTGAAGCCGACTCGCACCTGTGTTTGTCTTCAGGAATGGATCGACGCTTGCCCCCGCATGCCTGGTACCAGTCCCATAGCTGTGACACCGACAGGTCCGATAGAATGAATTCGAATGCATCGGACACCCTGCACATGCAACCTGTATCTGTATCCACAGTCAGCAGCACGGCAGAACAACACACAATGCCAGGGGCGTCCATCCCTAACATGCAGAACTTGACCAACTGGGTTGCAAACTGGGGTGCATCACAGCCGCCTCCGGACACTGTAATAGAATAAAATAGATTCACAAACCGGCATCAATCACTTGGCATCACAGAAATCGCAGGTATCGCTTGTAATATAAAACAGTTTAAACCAATCAGCTTGCTGAATTGTAGTTTCAAAATTTTTTCCAAAGTTTTAACAATCAGGCTAGGTAAAGTGGCACAGAGTTTTTATGTGGGCTGCACATGCTGCTAGAATGGGTTTCAAGTGGGTGATTGGCAATGGTAAGAAAGTTAGATTTTGGGAAGATAACTAGGTTGGCCCTTCTAGTCTAGCTATCCAGTACAGGAAATTGTATAGGGTGGTGAATGAGAAAAATATGTCGGTGGCTAGTATCTGGGATGGAGTAGAATTAAAATGTACCTTTAGAAGGATGTGTGATGCTGAATTGGTAGAATTATGGGAGGAAGTCTGCCAGATTGCCTCTACCATCAGTTTTAATGAGGAGGAAGATTCTATGATTTGGCAGTTCTCTTCCAAGGGCACGTATTCGGTGCAGTCCTTATATAAAGTGATTAATTTTAGAGGTATCCAACCTACTTTTGTTCCTTCTATCTGGGAAATTAAAATTCCTCCTAGAGTCCAGTATTTTCTATGGCTGCTTAGTAAAAACAAGCTCCTTACGAGAGACAACCTTACTAAGTGAAGGAAGCTGGAGAATCTTAGTTGTCATTTCTGTGAAAAAACTGAATCGGCTGACTATCTGTTTTTCAGATGTGCTGTTGCTCAGCAGTTGTGGTCTGTTTTATCTGCCACTCTTGATACGCAGTTAGGGGATTCCTTTGAATCTATAGGCAAATTCTGGTTGAGTAATAAACGTAATGGAATTATAAATATTTGTACCTCTGCTGCCTTATGGAGTATTTGGAAACTTAGAAACGATTTGTGTTTTCAGAGATTGGAATGGAGAAGCATGGCTATGCTTCTACACAGAATTGTGATGTTGCTGCAAAAATGGGCCATCCTTTGCCCTGCGGAGATGAAGGAGGCCCTGGCTCAGATGGCGAACTCGATCAAGCTGTTGGCGGCGCAGGAACTTTGGCTCAGGTGGAGGTAAATGGATCGACTGCTTGGCAAGATTGGCTGGAGGTCTGATGGAAGACTCTGCGGGTGGAGTTCTGTTTCTCGGTCTCAGGTCTCTGGTTTCTGGTGTCTGGTGTCTGGTGTCCGGTGTTAGGTTCTGGAGTTTTTGTTTGATGTTCAGGAGAGTATTGGTTGGAGTTGCTTAGCTGTTTGGTAGTTCAGAGACTAGCGCTATTGAGTGGTTCAGATGGTGTTCCCATCTGCAAAACTGTAATGAACATCGTACTGTCTATTGGCTTTGGTTAATGGACGGGGGCAAGAGTCCTATTAAAAAAAAATCGCAGGCAAGCAAGTCGGCATCCATGAGATAGTGGGGTGCTTACAGTGGGTGTTACTGGTGCAGGCGGCGGCGGCGGCCAGTTGGTTAGCCACGCCGCGCACCGGGAAGTTGGCGGAGTCGTCGCAGTCGCTGGCGGCTGCCACCACTCGTCCTCCAGACAGAAACCCGACGAGGAGGAGGAGGAGGGTGATGGCGGCGGCGTCCATGTCCAGCGCTCGACTGGCTCTCGCTCGTTCTCCGCTGCCTCCCGCTTCCTCGCGCTCGCGCTGCGTCTGCCAGCGGCGCTCGTGGACGTGTCGACCAAGAAGAAGACACAGGGGAGGCAGGCTAAATGGGCCGCTGGTTGGGCTCACGCCACGCCCTCAATAAGCCAGTTGGATTTATTACTAAATAAACTTCAGAAGTTGTTCTTTATTGATGGGTACATAATGAAATTAAAATAATTAAGCCACCTCAACTAGATACAAAGAATTAAAAGATCAAGAAAGTAACAATGAAATCAAATGGTAAGATAACACTAGACTACTAGTTGCTATCCAATGATCGTTGTAAAAGATGCTATCTAATATAGGTTTCATAGGTTCCATATGAACTTATTGATCAATTAATGGCTTGTGATTTCTCTTGTAAATGGTTGCCTGTATTACCAAATATTGTTATGATGACAATGCTAGAAGGGTATATGACAGAGGACGTGGTGCGAGCACCAGATTTGGGAATTAGGGCTTGCTCCCCTTCTTTGGTGCACCGTTAGTGGCATGCTTTTTTACACAGATAATACACTATCAAAATTGAGTCTATGTTTTTTCAGTATCTTGATCTTCTGTAGTATGTTATCGCTGGTCTCTTCAAGACAATATGCTATGACTATGACAACACCATTTGGAATGTTCGCATAGTCACGAGCTTTTTCTTGCAGGGTTGGTCATGTTGTATAAGTGTGTTTTTCGCCCAAAAAAAAAAAGTTGTATAAGTGTGTAGCAGCTATTGCTAAAAAATTGAATTTTGTTGATGGTTATAAAAACGCCAAACCTTACCTGAGGGCATTGATCTCACATATTTTCCAGTTAGAATTTGTGCGTACCTGAAAAAGTTACTTACTCAAAAAAATAAAAATAAACATTAGCACTACTAAGTTACACTAGAACGTCAACCAGGCAGTGCAGTAGTAGGCCAGCACCGCGCGGTGACCAGCCCAATACGAGTGCAGCAGGCCGATGGGCCAGCCCAAAGCTTGCGCAGAAGACGCGGGCGGGTTGAAAGTTTATATGAATTTTATATTATATATTAATACTAATTTATTGTTTTCCAAACAATAAGTAATGTGTTCTCAAAAGAAAAACAATATATACAGTAATGAAAAGGCAAGAAATTCAAAAAATGAGTTATGTGAAAATTGTATTTTTTGTTGTTGTAAAACCTCTTTTTTTTATTATCAGGTTTGACAAAAATCTAAATAAATCTTTGTATTTTTTAGCAAAATGAAAAACATTTATTTTATTTAGTGTTTTAGATCGACGATCTGATCGAAGTAAACATTTTGTAGCGTGAGAGCACATAGATTTTTTTTGATTGCAGAATAGGACGGATACACATTTTTTTTTCGAGCAACACAGGACGGATACACACATACGCCGATACGCGCGCGCTCGTCCGCGTACCAATCAATGGTTGGCGATTTTTTCCCCGACGCTGTTGCCTACTTGCACGGTGTTTTGGGCGCCTTTTTTTGTTTCTTGAGATTTTTTTTATTGTTCTGTGTTTCTGGCCGTTTTTTTTTTCAACGTACATGGACGCGCCGATTTCTGTGTTTCTGAACATTTTTTTTTTTGGAAATGCTAATACAAGAGCGCATAGGCTCTATCGCTCTCGCGTGCACACCTCGCACCTTCCGCACTTGTCCCCTCGACGCTCTCTCTTCTCCCTGGCACTGTCTCTCCTCCCGTACTCACCCTACCACGCCCCCTAGATGGCGGCCATGGCGGCGGTGGCGGCGACGCCCCTGATCTGGTGGCGCCCGCACTCGCCCCCTTGGCGCTCTCTCTCCTCCTGCACTCGTCCCACCGTGCTCCTGGCAGGCGGCCATGGCGGCAACGGCGGTGATGCCGCCGGATCTGGTGGCGACGACGGTGGCGCACAGGTAGGCCAGGCGGTGGGGAAGGGGGGGCGGCTTTGGAGTTCTGACGACGGTGGAGGCAGTTGGAAAGGTCTGGGTGGGGGCGAGCTCGCCGGAGTTGGGGAAGACGGCGCTGACGGCGAGCTGGGTCGCCGGACATAGAGAAGAAAGCCGCGGGGGAGAGGGGTGGGGGAGGGAAAGAGGGAGGCCCTAGGTCGCTGGAGCTCCAGCGAGGCCCTATCACGCGGCGGCGATGGGTGGCGGGCGTCGCGGCGGTGGGTGGTGCTCGATGCGGGCGCGAGGGGGAGGGCGAGGGCGGTGAACGGCGGGGGAGGTGCCGGAGGCGATGGAAACGACGAACAGGACGGGGTGGAGAGGAGGAAGACCATGTGCGCGCTCGAGGATGAAATCGTGCGCATGCACGCTGCAGTTTAGACTCTTTTTTTTTTCTTCTCAGCGGTACGGACAGAGTTTGTTTATGTGGTCAATTTTTTTTTCCGCTAGGCCTCCAAGGACGCATATATTTGGCTGTCTTTCTACACCAGGTTTCTTGTGATGAATAACTTGTCAACAAAAATAATTCATTATCTAAAATGTAATATTATTTTGATTTGATCGTTACAAACATATGTTGCTAGAATTGCGAATCGGTATCGGGATACGATAATTTGGTTCGTTCTCAGATTTACAAAGATGATGCACAAACATCTATTTTTTTTTGAAGAACTTCAATTATGATGCACGGACATCCAAGTGTTTCCTTCTGATGAACTGCATCATGGCTTTGGATACAATTTGTAGTTTGCACTGAATGACGGCCTGTTATCATGGATATGATCCTATCTGCTTATACTTATACATGTCCCCATTCAGCAAACACACTGGCATGCTGGCAACATTGACCTTCATTTGCATCGCACCCAGACCTGTCAACACATCCGGTCAGTATACAGGGAATATGACAGTTGCTTCTTATAAAACCTGCAATATCAGATACATGTATGAAATTCATGCGGCTCTATTCGCTTGAACTTACCAACTAGTCATTCAGCAGTATTTTTTTCTCACAATAATCAGCCAGCCGACCTTACAATTCAGCCAGTCCAACAGAGCCTAGTAATTGATTGCTTATCTCAGAGACAAATTCAATGGTCTATAAACGCTAAAAAACACTAGATTGTATTTATTTAATGTTTTCCATTACTAATTGATCTGCTTATGATAAAAAAACTAGGGAACCATAGAAACTTCAAATAAACTGCCTAGTCACAGATATTGTCATGTGTGGCCAGATAAAAAACTTCCATTATATTTAGTCTAGCATAGAATTAGATTAATTATTGATAATGGATATGTACATCACACTTGTGTAGTGGAAGTGTGGGACTGACCTTGGCAGTGCACTTGGTCTTCCCAGGTTACTTCTCTACTTGCAGATTTCCCGCCATGCCAAATAAAGTCCATGTTTGGTTTTGGGTAATTGATGAAACCTAGTTTGGTAATGTTTGTTCTAAGTGTTTCATGAGAATAATTAGCAAACATCAAGATGGAGCAAAGAACCGGGTCGGTGGAGGCCACAAGTGTAGGGCATTGACGGTGTTCATGAAAATGGTGTAAGTCCATCAACAAGAGGAGAAAGCCCTAATGACAGTATCCATGCAAATGGTATAAGTCCATCATTAAAGTGTCCACAAGCTTCATCAAAAGAAGAGAATTAAGATGGAGAAAAACTAGGAGCTCAAGGCAAAAGTATAATCAACAGGAGCTCTTTTGCTTTTGGTGATCAAGACTCTATAGAGAGAGTGATCAAATTTAGATTAGATAGTCATACTATCAAGAGAGGAGAACTCGTTTGTGAAATGCAGTTATCAAATTGCCACTAAATGATTATACTTATTGCATATGCATGTAGATGCTAGTGACAAACACTTTCAAAATGCTAACACACGTGCACTAAAGTGGGAGACACTTTGGAGTGTTAGCACATTTGGAAACGGGGTGAAGTTTGAGGGTTAGAGAGGGGTTTTGGTCCTCTCGCTTTTCGGTAATATCTCTTTGTAGAAAAGTGCACCGGACACTTAGCCGAAGTTTTCCGGTGGTTAACACTTAGTGAAAGTGCTAAAACATGTGCACCGGACGCTAGGAGCGTCCGGTGGGGTAGCACCGGACGCGTCCGGTGTGAACCCTATTCTCTCAGGTCGGTTCGGTGAAGTTTTTTACCGGACGCGCGAATTTTATCACTGGACGCACTGAGAACACTGTTCACGCGTCCGATGCAACTGACAGAGCGTGCAGCAGGTAGCCGTTGGAGCGGCGGACGCTGAGGAGCGTCCGGTGACCCTACACCGGACGCGTCCGGTGAGTAAATGTGCTCTCTGAAACCTCTTTGCAACCGCACCGGACACTGGCGTCCGAGCGTCCGGTGTTAGCGCGCGCAACGGATGAATTTAAACGGCTAGTACACGTGTCGCCGGGTGGTACACCGGACAAACACCGAACGCGTCCATCTTGTGTCGGTTGTACGGCACCCCCGAGAAGGGTTTGGCGTGTGATGCCAATTAGCGCGTGAACCTCCAAATGAGTGTATCACTACAACAAGGACTAACTTGCCGGCAAGCAAGTTTCAAGTTTTGTATAGTATAAAATTCATTGGACAACAATAATTTTGCGTCCCTTCAAGTAGACATTGGTTTCTGGTTTACTAATCAGCAAGCAATGTGTCGGGTACCAAAATAAAGGTACCCTATTTCAACGTAAAAACAAGTATTCCCCAATAAAACTCAGCCCAAACGGCCCGTCAAAAGAAGGCCCAGGCTTACGGGGAAAGCGCGTGGCCCATTAAGGCCTACTCCAAACTTGCCCACAGGAGTCACAAGTGCCCCCTCGGGCGTGCGGACCCCCTCGTGCGCAACTCTCCAATTCGCCCGAGCCTCCAACAAGAGAGCTCGGGAAAGGACATCCTCGGGCGCAATTCTCCGATTCGCCCCACCCCCCATCAGGGCGAACCCCCTCGGGCGCCCTTGCTTGACCCGAACCTCCGGACGACGTCAGTAGGTTCCCTTACGCCCGAAAGAAGCTGTAAGGACCTTGATGTCGTCAAAAGGGGCCTAGAGGGGGGTGAATAGGCCTGTAAAATTTTAGCTCAAACAAATGTAAAAACACAGAGCGGCACTGCTGCCCCCCCCCCCGGCACTGCTGCTCCCAGAGCGGCACTGCTGCCTTGTCCAACACCCGAGACTGCAAACCAAACTTGGTGGAGAGGTGCTCGGGGTATCCAGGTGCCTATTCCACCAACTAGATAGTTGCAGAAGCTTGTACATGAGTAGATCGAGTCCAATCCCTAGAATCACCACAAAGGCAAGTAATACAAAGCAATAACAATAACACAAAGAGAGAGAGGACAAGCGATTTATCCCGTGGTTCAGCTCGCCACCAAGGCTTGCCTATGTCCATGTTGTTGAGGTATGCCACTAAGGCTTGGGCTTGCCGCCAAGGCTTGCCTTTCTTCTCGTTCTCGAGTCAAGAGAGTGAACACTTGAGATGAGGGGGTGATTCCACTAACTGATTTTGGGGTGCTTACAAACTGTCCCGCAGCTCACCACAAGCACGGGAGCTTGCCGGGCGATGCCTAGCCGTCTAGGAGGCTTCACCTCCAAGAGTAACAAATGCGCAACGAAGATTGACGAAGCCCGACAAGTGCTCAAGGTTGGGAGTGCTCTAATCTGCTCTCTAATTCTTAATCACTTGTTAATCACTTGCTAATCACTCACTCTCACAAAGAGAAGTTAGAGAGAGCTCACACAAGGCTTGGCAAGGATTTTTTTAATGTTCAGGGCACCAGCCACACGCCCAGGTGGTGTGGGATGGGTATATAAAACCCCACACCAAAACTAGCCGTTAGAATTCAAAAACTAGCCGTTATAGTCTGTAGGAGCCTGACACTGCCGCTCTTAGCCCAGCACTGCTGCGGTGTGGCACTCTGCTCGTCAGAGCGGCACTGCCGCAGCTCCCAGAAACAGCTCAGGCTACCTTACGAAAAACGCCATAACTTTTTACTCTGAACTCCGTTTTCAGTGATCTTAGACATTCCGAAAAACTTGTTTTGAGGGCTATCCAACCCAGTGGAGAACAAGCCCAAGATCCACAAGTTAAGGTGTAGTTTTAAGTGTTTCTCTCATGTTAGCACTAGGGGTTCGGTTAGTTTGAACACTTGAGACTTGTCTATGATTCGTATTGCATCCCCTTTGATAGTACGGCATACCTATACTCAAGAACAAGAGAATAAAACTATTTTGGCCACTTGAGTCTTCAATGTCTTCATATGTCATTTCTTCTCAATATCACTTCATGTGGGGTTGCAATCATCCTTGTCTCATATCTCTGAGCAAACACACCTTGAGCATGTGACTTGAACCATTTCAACACATGTGAGTCCAATTCATGGCTTCAAGTCACTTCCACTAATGATTTGATCCTCAATACAATATGACTCCTCATAGCTTGATTAGTTCCTCGACTAAATGCAAGTACTCTCTTCTTCACCTTAGTCATGGTACCTCGGTCCGAGCCATTGCTTACCCTTCACCTCCGCTTAGTATCTCGAAGCCCTTTCCTTGCTATCTTCACCTTATCAAACTATACTCAAGTCACATCATATTAAGCATCCATTGAAAACCATTTCTTCAATATTTGATCCTTGCTTGAATACCTTCTAGATATGAATGTTGAGATCAATCAAGCTTCACATAAAGTGACATACATGCATCAACATCAATATGGTCAAGCCAATTCACGATTCCTTATATCCTCTTCATTTTGGCTTGACACTCCAAACACTCACTTTAATATCTATCTTCATACTTCTAGCTTGATCACAACTAATCCATTATCAACTCTTCTTGTTAATGAAAAGTAAGTCATGATTGAGACCAATCCAAAATCATCAACTCATGTCTCTTTTGTCATTAGCCCAATATGCTTACTTTCACATGATGCTATGATAACCCACCATATAAGTCATTTCATCAATTTCATTTGTATTGTTGTCTTGTGCTGGAACTAGGTTGTCTTTATGATCTTCCAATACAACAATACACAATATTGGCTTCCATTGAACAATATGTGGAATACCATCAAGTTTGGTTTCTTGTTAAACCTTGGACACACTTAGCAAACTTGTTAGACCTTTAATTGTCTTGTCATTCAATTCACCAAAACCCACTAAAGGGCTGGATGCACTTACAGAAGCACTATCCACTCTACAGGTATAGTCACGTGGTGTGGGCCCACCAGCGCGACTGCTCCGCCCACACGCATGTCCGTCGTACCAACTGCCATGTACAAACTGACACCATGTCAGATGGCTCCACTTTGTGCCATGCTGCCACAGGAGCTGGGACACAGTGTATCGCCCAGCCTAAATCCCCTAAACGACATAGGGTGGCTGCGCTACAGCAACTGTTCGTCCTCAAGCCCGTGCGCACATCCCCAACAGGAGCAGGGCACCTTCCACTATGCCGCCGACACCGGATAACTGAGTAGACCTCTCTCCCGGGCCCCCCATTCCTTAGGGAGCACCTCCCACGGAGGGAGACACGCCCGAGGGGGTGTGCCCGCACTCGTACAGCACTACCCGGAACAAAGCCCCGCTTCACACGGGCGACGAACCCCCGAGGGTCGGCACCCAAGGGGCAAATCGTATCTGTACAGTACAGAAGGACCAAAATCCAACAAACTATGGTGCTACAACTCGACGCTGCGCCGCACCATGCCAAGTACTGCACAACGCCTCGAAGACCACCAATCTACAGCCAAAAACCGCCTGAAGGACGATGGCCAGACCACCATAGTACCAAGTTGCAACCATGCCCGACGACAGGCACCTGATCTTCACGGCGATCCCTTCTCCAAGACAGGGCACACACCAAATAGCTTACATGTAACTCTGTCCCTCCCTTGTGGCTATGAAAGGGAGGGCAGAGACCACCCTTAGGGCACGATGCACGTCCCACACAAGAACACATCTTCTCCACGATCTTCACACACACACACACACACACACACACACACACACACACACACACACACACACACAGAAGACTTGGATCTCTTTCCTCTCTCCAACAGCTTGTAGCCCCTACTACGAGCACATTAGTGCAAGGCAACACGATCTAACCGCCACACTGGATGTAGTCCCTCTTGCACACCATCCGCGATCTCGGCCGCAAAACACAATTTACTAGCCGATGTTAGGGTCGCTAATCCTAACACCGACACAAAGTAGCTCAATCAGCTAGGGAAACGAGGAGATTTCTCCAAGTGAATTAGTAGGCTACAACAATGGGTGTCACGGGTCACTGGCTCACTGCTAGGCTATACCAATTCATCCGAGAAACTGGAGCACTTTTTGGCACACCCGAGATCCGGCAGAAGCGAACAAGTCAGGCCTTGCATTTGCTCTTACCCTACAGCTGACGCCGCTCTCCCCCCTCTTTCTATCTTCGCCTCATTTACCAGTGGCTGCTGCTGACACACAACACCTTGCTCCGCGATGGCCTCAGGGCCAGCGACGGAGAGGGCGGAGCGACCGCCTCGAAGCTCGCCTGCCCTACGGCTAGGTCTGGTCGGGGACGGCCACGGCGGAGGTGCCTGGCCGACAGGTGAGCTGCGCTTGCCTGCGTGGTTTCGGGGCCGGCCGTGGCCTGCTTGCCACACGCACAGGCCTGGCTGAGGCGACATAGCGTACGTTCGTGACTGCGGCCACCGGGGTTAGGGATATTTAACTTTTTACTAGTATACCGGATGGCGCCTCCTGAGATAGCATTATTAGCTTTGACACTACATTTTTAGCACTAGAGAGAAGAAAACGCGAATATGTATTGCAGCATGTACATGCTGTGCATGTACCCAATGATTCATACTACTATTCTGCACTGCACGGATCTCGAAATACACTATGAACGGTCTAGATAAGTTATGCTGAACATATAAGTACCAAAAAACTGCTTTCAAGAAAATGATACAGATTTAGCACATTTGCTCGCGTGGCACGCCAGCACAGTAGTCCAGCTTGGCTCAGTAGCATCAGGGTGTGGCAAAATGACTGCCGATACCCCCCGCCCACTCCACTCTCCTTCCTCGCACGCTCTGCTTAGCACCGCTGTCCTCTACGGCGTAGAGCCGTCGCCGCCGTCGATGAAGCCAACGCCGCCCGCCCCCAACGACGCCGTGAGCCCGTCGGGCTAGATTGCGTCGCGAGCATGCACTAACCCGCATAAGATCCCACCTTGCCATCGACGCCGTCGCCGAGGCCTCAGTTGCGAACAACTACTGCAGTGATGGCTGTCGCCGCCGAGTCCGTCGCGGCAAGCCTCGAGGGCGAAAAGCTGAGGTCTTTCAGGAGCACGGCGTCCACTGTCCAGGCGGCCAGGGAGGCCAGGAGGGAGGCTCTTGTGCGCCTCCTGACCCCAAGCCGGTCCATCGACGTGCTGAGAGACGTGCACGCAACCATGAACAGCGGGAGCCCGTACGTTGTCGTCTTCGTCGGCGTGAACGGCGTCGGCAAGTCCACCAACCTTTCAAAGGTCGCCTACTGGCTTCTCCAGCACGACCTCACCATCACCCTCGCGGCGTGCGACACCTTCCGGTCCGGTGCCGTCGAGCAGCTGCACACCCATGCGGTCAGACGTTGTCCTGGTGGACACCGTTGGGCGGATGCAGGACAACGAGCTGCTCATGAGGGCGCTTTCCAAGCTCATCACCATCAAGGCGTCAACAACCCGGACCTGCTCCTGTTCACCGGAGAGGCGTTGGTTGGGAATGACGCCGTCGATCAACTTACCTAGTTCAACCAGAAGCTCGCAGACCTGTCGCCTGTTTCTGCTGAGAGCTTCATCGATGGCATCCTGCTGAGCAGCGACGCGGCAGAGCGGGCAGGACGCGTGCGCACAGAGCCACGCATCGATGCAGTCGGCGTGGAACCCGTGTGCACACAGCGGCAGCGCCCGGAGCTCATCGCCGTTCGTGAACTCCAGCAGGAACACCACGCACTCCTTGGACGCGCGCCGGAGCCATGCGCCGACGAACCGGCGCCCGCAGCGGCCAGGTACTGCGCCGATGGGAGCGACTTGATGGCGGCGGTGTCCAGGCCGTAGTAGGGCGAGAAGGTGTGGTAGTAGTTGTCGTACGTCGTGAAGGACGCGGAGGAGTTGTCCCTGCCGCTGCCGCCCCGCTGCGCGCCAAGGGTGACCTTGGGATCATCAGCAGCTAGAGGCGGCGGCGCCGCCACTGATGCCGCGCCGCGCAGAACATGCGGCTCACCAGCCACGCGTACCACTGGTAGCACCACGCGCACCATCGCCAGCATTGCGATGAGCGACGACCTCAGACTCAATCCGGCGCCACCGCCGCGCCTGCTGCCCGTGAGCGGCTCCGGGGAAGACATTGCCAAGGGCAGGACGGCCATTTCACACCCACGTGCTGGCTCAGATTAGGGCTGGGCAGCGGAGCTGGCGTGCCACATGAGCAAAAGTGGTAAAAACGTATCGTTTTCGTTCGTTTGGTGCTAAAAACGTAGCGTCAAATCTAAAGATGCTATCTGAGGAGTTGTCATTCGATATAATGGTAAAAAGTTAAATATCCCTGTGATGAGGAGGATGGCTGCGGGAGGGTTCGTGAGGATTCGCAACGGTCCTGGTCCACGGTTTAACGGGTAAGAGACCCGACCAATCCGCAAATTGTTATCTGTTCTCAAATACAACCCTTCGTAGGTTGTTGTCAGGCATCTTATCGACCAACTCCAACCGGAAAATGAAGGCGTTGAGTAAGAATGTATTTATAAATGCCGCATTTCAATGCTTAGCATCATAAATTTACAAAACCACTCCAAAAATCTGCAAACGGCACATTGTGCAAACAAAGCAGTCTGGAAAAGAATGTCTAAACGAAAATAACTATAACTGAATGAGAATGAGGATGTGAAACATAGAACCTTTAATTGAGGAACCAGAGCCTTTTGCAGCATCGACATCCCCTGGTGGCAATAACCGAAAATCTGTAATTGAAATCAAGGACTGTCACCTATAATCAATTTAACATAACACTGAAATAATGTGGGTTGGGGGGGGGGGGGGTTCTAAAGTACCAAAATTTATGCTCATGTATACTTGTTCTAAGTCACAACCAATGTGGAGACATGAAGGGAAGGGGGCATGAATTGCTGTATCTGAAAGCTGAGCTGCTGCAACACGATATGCAGAGGGCTTCAATGGCCCATCGCAAGAAGTCGTCACCCATAGCCCCTGCATGAGGTGCACAAAGCGGCAAATCAACAATATCAGCGGGAATTGTCATCATGAAAAAAATGAGGTAGACACACAATGGCAATGACGAATAAATGGAGGTGTATAGCAAATCATTGAACTGGAAATGAAGAGGCACTGGAAACGTATCTGCATCTACGACGCATATTAGGTGGCGGCGCCTGAATAGGGGTTGCCATTGTCTTGTTTCTATAGGCTGGATGTTTTAGCAAATATTAGGATTTTGTATGAAACAGAAAACATACGCAAGCAGGTGTTGTAGAGAGAAATGGTAGCTGTAGAACTTTGTCCATTAACTATGTTGATTGAAAATGGTAGCTCTGTTTAGACAAGATTTCCTAAGCATGAACACGATGCTAATATGTACTTGAAGCAAAGCCTTCATCGTATATGAAGACTAAAACGTAACACAATTTGAAGTCCTATCATTTTCTAAACAGGAGTATCAGACATAATTGGCCATCAAATCAACAGTGTAAATATCAGTGCATTCTTCTTTCAGTTTAGACAACAAATGCCTTGCTAGAAAGAGGAGCATCAGAGTTATCATGTTAACCAAACTAAATCATGGGAATAAGAAACTGTCAAATGTGGCCTTAAGTACTGGAACATAATCAGTGTGTTGTTAATAGTCTCATAGACCGATCCCTGGGAAGAATAGGAAACAGGAGCATAAACAGCGGTGCCATCCCTGGTATTCTGCGGGTAGAGTGTGAAACACGTAAAATTGAAGCAAAGATTGTCAAGAATTCTACCACACCCTATATTTATATTTCCTCGAACAAATTTCATATTCAAAGTGTCTGAGTGGAAAAATCACCATGCCACTTTAGGGTTGGACTTCTCTTTTACCGTAATGCCTCCACTTTTTTTGAAAGTGGTTATCTGCATTGATCATGAAGCAAGCAAGGGATAACAAACAAGCACCAGGATCAAAAAGAGTAAGAGCTCGTAGGGCAGTTTATAATCAACGAAATCGGCCAGTCAACAGGGAGACGGGTAACTCAGACCATTCTCTTTCAGATCAGCCATGAGAGCTGTATTATAGCTGTGGAGATATTTTCATCCAGGCAGAGAAAATTTGGTGCTAATGCATTTATTTTTCTCAGTCCCTACTATCATTGAATTTAATGAATTTTGACACCTAAAAAATGTGAAAAAAATGAGAAAATAGTTAGCATGTGAGGTGTCCAATCAGTTAATGGCTGAACATGTACACAGCTTTGATATAATACCCGAATCTGGTGTAAAACATTGGATATAAGTACATTTTTACTGATGATTATTTCCAAGTATTTCGGCATGATATTGACATAATATTGAAGGGGTCTTGGAATATGACATGAATGCCTTTTATTTGGGAGTGATTCTCTAAGAGAGACAGATATACATCCAGATTGTCGTGTGCTCAGAAAATGTCTGATATGTAGCATACATGCTTGTAGTGACTATGTATTAATAGCAGTAACACCAGAGTTGAGAACGAAGACCATACCCAGTAGTAGCCGCAGAATGAGGATGTTGAAGTATAGAAGAAAATGCTTCCTGCAAAAAATAGTCAAACTAAATTTATAAGGAGATAACAGGGAGGCGGTAATGATGAACTTCAGAAAGCGAACATCTGAAAGATCCGGATGATATTTTTGAAGCATCTAGATTCATTGAATCAAAACAGCATTTGAGAAAAGCAATGGCAACTGAATCAAACCGACAATTGAATGATCTAGAGGCATGCATCATAATAGTAGCATCTAGTTGCAGCCCAAATTGGCATATCTAAGTTTTCTGAAAGATTCAGTAGAGGTAGAACAAAATGGGGAAGAATAACTCTGGGAGGGGAAGTGGGAGGTATAGGGAGAGGGAGAAGAAGGGGAGCCGGACAGAGAAGGATGTCAATCGCACTCGATTGTCAATTATATGGAAAAGAGAAGAGCGAGCCTCAGGGAAAAAATGGCATCATTTGATCTTTTGTAGGTAGGTAACCACAACATGTATCTGAAGTACAAACTACAAAGCAGCAAACAGGATTGACGTGTGAATTATTTTTTTTCGTTAGAGTACCACACTGTGTACTGGTAGTCCAAATTTGGAAACATAGATGTTCTCAAAGATATGAGGTCCGTTTTATATAAATCAAGTAGCGGTATCACGACCAGGTCTGTTCTGAATAATTGGCAAGTCTAGAAAGTCCTTACAAACTACGTAAAAGAGAAAATTGGCAATGTTTTATTTTGGCACCCAGCCAAGTGTTATACCAAATTTTTTGCCAAGGTTTTATCAATCAAAAACTGGCAATGCCCTAATTTTGGCACGGCAAATTTTGGATAAGCAGACGCTAAGAATCAAGGGAGCATATCTAGTGCAAACAAAGCTCCTCGTGCAAACTTTGCAAACTTTTAATCTGGGCTACATGATGTTGATCCAAGAAGCGCAGGGGATTGGGTAATTTTGCGCTTAATCGCCGGCTCCTAATCACACTTTTGTAAATCCCCCTCCCACCTTTTCCCTGTGTCCCCTTAGATCTACATCAAGTGGTCCAGATTATAAATTTGTATAGTTTACATGGAGAGGTTGGTTTGCATTAGATACATTGCCAAAAATCAAAACTGATTAGTAGTAGACGGTGGATATTGGATATCCTAAGACTCGACCTGCCCACCACCAAAAGAAGTATTTTCGCAAGAATAGTGGTAGTAGTTCATAACAAAACTGGTTGAACTTGTCAAAAGGATCAACTATATAGGCCCCAAAAAATATGGCAGATCCAACAAAAGGGGCAACTGCAGACTGCAGTGCCTGGTGGCCGGTGCAATCTGCACAGGGAATTAAACCGATTGCCCTTTAGGATAGAGCTGGAGTGTGAGTCCCTGACATGCGGGCAAGAGAGAGAAGAGAGCTGCAGCCAATCGGAAAGTATCACCCGGCGACGCGGTTGACCGGGCCGTCGCCGGCAGCCTGCTCCTTTCACCTCGCGAGAACGCGCCTCCAATCACGCCACCTCCGCGCTCCAGCGCACGACTTCCACCCACGGCCCACGATGCCGCTCGCCGGCCTCCAACCCCGACCTCCCTCCCCAGCATCGCGCGGCCGCCGGTCACCGCCCTCGCCCTACCCGACGCCGCCGCCGCTCCGCCGCCCTACCAGAGCAGCAGAGAACGAGCATCATCCGCCCTCCCCGACCCGGAAGGCCGCCCCGGTCGTGGTCCCGGCGCCAAGGCCGCATCATCCGCCCGATAGGCCGCCTACAGCGAGGATCTTCTCAAAGCCAAGTACATTGAGTGTGCGGCTTGTGTTCCTAACCTGCTCACCAAATTGTTTCCTCCAGCAACACTTCAGAGTATACAGTTCAAATCTAGCAGGAGTCTGAAAACTTCTCCTTGTTGCATTGATGCCTAATTTAGTTTTTTGTGGGTGTTATGGTTTGGTTGATGTCAGCTGATGAAAATTTATATGGTACTACGTCATGATCTGTAAGTGTAGTTAGCACTTTTGCCTATTTGTGGAACATAACTATATGGCGCTGTTAGTGATTTGTTCCGTTCGTGTCCACAGATTCAGATTTCTAAATACTAGATGTTTTTTCCTTACACTGAAGATCTTGCTGCACTTATGCTGTCCATGCTGCTCGCGCATTTCAAACTCAAGCTATTTGTTTGGCATTTTGAATGTTATAAAACAATACACTTCAATATTTTACAGAGTCCCTGTTCTAAAATAGTTAGAGATGATTTTTAAATATGAAACCTTGAATTGGCATGTTCACCTGACGAGAATTTATGATTGGGCGCAACATTTGCCTGTTCAGAAGAGACTATTTGTGAAAGATGAACTCAGGAGACTTATTGCTGAATGGCCTACGGATGTGGTAAAAAGGCAGAAGAAATATAATAGGCAGGTGAGATACTTGATCTTTGGTTCAATTCCTCCACAATCAGGCATTTGTTAGTACCTTCTCCTTCTGAACATCAGTGCAGACCATAAAGTTCAGTTCCATATAAAATTCTACTTGCATAGTATAGCAAATTTTTTGCCTGTACTATGAGCCATGTCTGCTGCCAAGTGGTCACAGTCAGGAACTGGTGGCTACACTTGCAATATTTGTACACAAGGGATGTATAGATGGTGAAAGTTTTATCTATGATTGAGTTCAATTCTTGTGTTGTGTGTCCTACTTTTCATACCGTTGCACATGTGAAAAAAAAAATGAATTTTGCGTTTCCATTCAGTTGATCATGGCTGATTGATGCTGATTGTGTTTCTGAGTTTCTACTTCCTAACTGGTATTCAGGTACAAGTGCACCTATCTAATGCTCTGTGTATATAGTTGTTGATTTTACTGATTATTTCTTCAGTGAGCTGGACATTTCGATCGTGATCCTTGCAGCAGTCGGCATAAGTATTAGATAGGTGTTAAAGGAACAATGTTAAGTTTGCTGCATATGGCATTTTGAGGCAGGATTTAGAGACAATTTTTATAGTTTGACTACTTCAATAACAGTTCAGTATTTGTTGGTTCTTTCTCATTTGTTACAAGGATAAATCATTTTATCTCTTGTCTACTTAATTTCTATCTGTTCTCTCTTTTTAGGTAACCTGAATTTGGATGAAGGATGCTGGGATCGGAAGTTCTATATAAATGGGATTACTATACGTTCTTGCATATTTCAATTCCTGCTGGGATTGGAAGTTCTATATAACTGGGATCAGTATATGTTCTTGCAAATTTCGATTTCTTGATTTTTGCATTTAGGAAAGAAGCTGACTGCATATGGCATTTTGAGACAAGAGTTAGGTTGTATATGTGCCATGTGCTTTCTTGCTATTATTTGTTCTGCTCTTCGTACAGAGCTAGATTGTTGCTGTGCAGAACCAATGAAGCTCCTGAATGAAGAGACCGTGAAGGGAATTTTCTTTGGCGACTACAAGCCAACGCTGACCTGCCCAAATGCCAACAAAATCAGAGCTCAATCGAAGACACATTGAACCGACTGCTTTCTGTGAGGTATGTGGAGCTGACTCTGAGTCGATTCGGCATGTGTTAGTTGACTGTACAATTGCAAAGCAGTTTTGGCGCGAAGTTAAATCCTTGACGGGGACCAAGTTACCGGTCTTGCATCCAAACTCCTGGGCATCAGATTTGCTGCTACCTAACTTTTGTTCATAGAAAGCACAGAGTATCTTCATTATTGGAATGTACTCTTAATGGATGCAGAGGAACAGACGCCAGCATGGCGAAGATCAAGTTCCAGTTAAAAATGCAGTAAGATGGACGATTGATATGGCTTTTGATCTTTGGGAGATTCTCAAGTCAAAAGACCAGGTGCAGGACACCCTTTCTGTTACACTAGTGTGGAAACCCCCTCCCAGCGGCTGGTCTAAATGTAATACTGATGCCGCGTTTCAGGAAAACCAAGGACAAGGTGCAACAGGGGCTGTTCTTAGAGATTCATCCGGCCTTTTCCTGGGTGGAAGAGCACGCTGGTATCAGCATGGACTGTCAGCCATTATGATGGAAGCTCTGGCCTGCCGGGATGGCATGGTTCTGGCCAAGGAGAAATCAATATCGAAGCTGCAAATGAAACTGACAACCAGGATTTGGTGAAGCTCTGGAATGGTGCAGGGTATTCATACTCTTATTTAGCACCAATTCTTCGGGAGATTGAAGAACTTAGTGTATCGTTTACAGAATTTGTCTTGATGTACGCTAGGCGCTCTTGTAATCGAATAGCTCATGTACTAGCAAAGCAAGTCACAGGTGAAAATAGGCTGGGAGAGTGGCAATCTGCCCCTGCCTGTATTGAAAACCTGTTGACTGAAGAGTGTAATCCTTATGACCGTTAATGAAAGGATGAAGCTCTGATTCGCAAAAAAAAAAAAAAAAAAAAAAAAAAAAAAAAAAAAAAAAAAAGAAGAAGTGAACAAGCTGAACATGATGAAGTAATTGCAAAGTGCTATTTATTTAGTCACCTTGTTACTTAATCACATCATATTATATAGTTGCCATGACGTAATTTACATGCAAAATCTTTTCTATGTACATGTATCAGATAACAAAATTATAAATGCTTAATTATGCTCTGAATTCAACCAAGGGTAGTGCCTTTCCTGTCTTTATACTAATATAAATTGAATTGTTTGATGTAAGGATAAAATATACTATTGAGGAAGGGTATTAGTCACCAAGGAGACCACCACAAATTTTAGTGAAGTGTTTTATATTGAGATTATTGATAACAACATCATAAACAATTACAAGTATATCCGGTTGCAACGCACGGACACTTACCTAGTAGTATAGATTGTAGATAATAATAAAAACACTATTACAATTACAATAGGTCGGATACAGTAGTATATGATAAACACAACTAATATAGTAATAACATATCAATATTCCTAGTAATTACTTACTAATTGAGCTACTGTCTCTCTTGGGCGAAGCCACAAATCATATCGATTGTTGAATGCATCGCGGGGTCTAAAGATCTTACTATTCTCCCTCACCTTGTCAGCCACCTTTTCATAACGCCAACCTCCACCCCATCTTCCCCGTCTTGCGCCCCCTGTTAGGAACCACCGGATAACGAGCCTTGAGCTCGATCCCCAGTCGACCACAGAGTTTGCGTTGTCTAGGGAGATGAACGTCTCCTTGTCCCAATTGTTCCCGGAGAACGTCTCCCGGATCCTTCGGAGCCGCATCCCTTCACCTATCATGACAACGAACCTGACGAGACCATCTTGGACTTGGGCTTCATCAGGGGAGGTTCTGTGGTCGTAGGCGCCAAGCTGTAACGTGGCATGGGTTGCCGAGTTCTTGCCTAAGGGCACTGTTGGCAGAGCCGGGCGGCCGCCCTTGATCAAGTCCCTGTAATTCTCCTGAATTTTCAAGACGTGGGTTCCAGGTGGCAGGCCTTTGAATGTGTTTTCTTTCCCCCCACTGAGCTGATACCATACTCCAGCCCCATTACAGAATCCTAGGATATAAAGGTCATCTATGGCCATTGCCAACGTGACCTGCTCCTCTTGTGCATCGCCGGCCTTGACGTGGATGTATATCCACGCCGGAGGGGCGTCATAGTGGTCGAGCCGCCTGGGGCCCAGCACCGGGATTTGGTTCAAAGTTTGAGGGTTGTAAGGATTCATGTTGGCATGGAGGAGCAGCATCGGCATCAGCTTCTGCCGGAGATCTTCAAAGGTTTCAGTACGGATATCCCAGTACACGTGATAGATAGGAGGCCCACCAGGCGGTGGTGGAGGAGGAGGTGGTGTTGGTGCCTGAGCTTAAGCAAATGCGACTAGTAAAAACAAGGATAGGAAAAGCACTGATAAGCACGGCTGCTGCGGACACGGAAAGGGACGGCATTGATATTGATGGCTAGTGGTGATCATCATGCATTGCATCCTCTGGTATGTATGTAACTATGTATAGCTCGATCGGGTGACGACGACGACTATATACATACTACAGTAGCTAGCTAGTTCTCTTCTACCTCCAATCCAACCTAGCTAGCTGCTACTCCGATCCTACTCCTAGCTTAGCATGCATAATAGATGAATGAAAGAACAGGTACAGTAGCACCCAACTGAACAGGTAGGTCGTGGTGGGTGGATCATATGGTTCCTCTTCCTCGTCATCTACAACAGACCATGCCTCCAAATCAGGGACACATAGCGTGATTGACCTGCCTACTACTGCTACAAACAAGATTTTGGTTGCACTTAGATTTGTTGGTAAACTAATGGATAGGGCAACATCATAACAGATTTTATTTATGCTATAAATTCTAGTTAGTTACGAATGGCATGTGCTGATTAATCTGCACATTTCAACTGGTTAAATAAATTGCCTAACACATACAAACTGGCATTTAAGCCTTCTACAGAGGACAGACGGTGGATGATCTAATTTGAGTAAAACCAATGCATGATTGGCAACTGCATAGTGCATAAATACTGAAGAAATATGAAATGCACGGCACCTCCTTGCTGAAAAAATAAATGAAAAATATTGGGGCCTTTCTGAAAGACAATATCGATAAGCAATCAGCCATTGTGTTGTCCCCATGCATTCAGTTCTAAAGAAAAATAAATAATTCATGTCTCAACTCTGAACCCAACCAATCTTCATTAAGAATCATTGATGCGGAATAAGCTTAATAGCAAAATGATGTACAGATTTAAACAGCTAAAAAAAACAGTGTACCACATCTAGACACACCTTAACTGAATCACCCGTATTGAGAAACAATTTCAGAGTTTCAGAGGGAGATAACAACCAAATAATCCAAGGCTGCCTAACATATGACCAAGAGCAAAAAAATAAGCATAATATATATGCAATAAGAAAAGAGAGAGGCTCTACAACAGCTAAGACCATACAATTACAATGCATAATTCACATAATTCAGTGGTACAGAAAATGTGTATGTAGGTCTGAACTCTCGATTCCACAATGTGCAAACTTGACATGAAAAAATAATGAATAAAAATAAATAAATAAATAAATTGCAAATAAAAAGATGGTGTTTTTTTTATTATCAAACTGAACCACTTGTATCAGTAGATATGCTTCACTGGGATATTTCTTGATGCAAAACTGAACCACTTGTAAAGCCTGAGTGTGGAGTTGAGGCACGGCGATGAAGGTAACCCCTAGACTGGTATTCCACATTACTTACCTGATAACTGAAATTCTGTAACTCTCAGATTGATACTTGTCAGAATACTTGTCTCAATTTCATAGTGTTGACGCCGAAACGGGACAACACACAGCAAGGTGCTAGATCTCACGGTCGCGCACGAAACGAAACAGCACGGAGCAGCACGCCCGCGAAACCCGGCCTGGCCGGTTTCAGAACCCGGCCGAGCCGCCTACCCGGTCTGGCCGACTTTGATAGTCGGCTGAGCCAGTTTCCTCGGGTTCACCGAGGAAGTTAGGGTTCCGGTCTTCTGGTCGTCGGGACGACCGTCTTCAGCAGCAGAGGACGTTTGGTGGTCGATGTAGCGCCCGTCCTTCGTCGGAAACTCCCGAACACCCCTCGGAAAGATCCGTCGGAGAGATGCACGTAGAGGTTGCCCTAGGGATCGCGGAGATCAGCTAGAACGCCAACTAAACTCGCGGAGAGTCGAGCCGAACAATAGGATAGAGATGAACCACCGCGAGAATCTACTTGGTAGATGTGTTTTGACGATTGGATGGTTAAGATCTCAATCGGCCATGATCCTCTCATATATATAGAGGGGGGTGGTCTTATCCCAATAGGAAACACGTATCTAGGCAAGTCTCCAAGTTTCCCACGTCCAAAAACTACCAAAAACCGATTAGATCTATTAATCGGCTCGGACTCTGCCAAACCCGGCCAAGCCGGGTCCAAACCCGGCCAAGCCGGTTTTCACGGGGCCTCTCGGGGCGCCACGTGGCAGCCTGCCAAAAGTCGGCGCAGGGGCCAAACCCGGTCAGGCCGGTTTCGCTAGCCAGCACAGATTCGGGTGCAAACATATGCCCCCCTATTTTCAGGCGAATTCTCTGCATATGAATCTGAAAACAAATAACTAAGCAGCAATGATACTTAACCCAACGGCTGTTTAGTGATTAAGGGCGATGCATACATCGGCCATATTTGTTCTAAGGGCGATACATGTATCGGCCATTGCTTGGAGAGCTTTTAGGCTTCTTGCCAAACACTTAGAAAATATTTTTTCAAATACCTCCCGTTAATTGCCCTTGGGAGACAATCACCTTGCAACGTCTCTAGCATATATGAATTTCCGAATATCACTTTGATCACTTTGTAAGGACCTTCCCAACTAGGCGACCACTTGCCGAACTTATTGTTCTTTGTTCCAATTGGTAGTATAGTCTTCCACACCAATTCCCCAACTTGAAACGACTTGATCTTCACTTTCTTGTTATAAGCTCTAGCAACTCGGATCTTTTCCTTTTCCATCTCCTTTAGAGCCGCTAATCTTTTGTCAGTCACCTCGTCAATATTATCCATCATCAAATCATGATACATAACGGCAGACGAGTCATTTTGCTTAGCGAGCCGATATGCATTTAAATTCATCTCGACGGGTAACACAGCCTCTTGTCCATACACTAGCTCAAAAGGAGTAACTTTTGTAGCACCATGACGAGATATACGATGAGCCCACAGAGCTTCTGATAATACCTCGTGCCACCTTCTTAGATTGTCCTCTATCTTTTTCTTGATAAGCTTAATCAAGGTCTTGTTACTAGACTCAGCCTGGCCATTGGCTTGAGCATAGTATGGAGATGAATTGAGCAACTTAATCTTATATGATTCGGCAAATTCTCGCACCTCTTTTGATATGAAAAACTTCCCCTGGTCCGTACACAAAGTCTGAGGAATGCCGAATCTATGAATAATATGCTCAGTCACAAACTCAATCACCTCCTTATGTGTCATATTCTTTAAAGGCACCGCTTCGGTCCACTTAGTAAAATAATCTGTGGCCACCAACACAAAGCAATGACCCTTTGAAGAAGGGAGATGAATTTGACCAATGAAGTCTAGTCCCCAACCACGAAAAGGCCACGGTTTGATTATAAGATGAAGCATTGCAGCAGGCACTAACTGAATATTACCAAACCGTTGGCACTCCTCACATCCTTTGTAGTAGCAAAAACAATCGGCTATCATAGTAGGCCAATAAAAACCAGCCCTTCTCAAAAGCCATTTTATCTTAGGAGCCGATTGATGTGTACCACAAACACCTTCATGGACTTCGCCCATAGCCACTTTAGCTTCACCAGGTCCCAAGCACTTGAGCAATAAATCATCGGTGGTCCTCCGATAAAGCTCATCATTATGCAAAGTGAACTTAACGCAATCCACCGAATACTTTTATCGGCTTTTAGTGCTGGATCTCGCAGAAAATTTAACAAGGGAGTCATCCAATCCTCCAAATCGATCTGCCCATCAACTTGGCACAATTCTGGCCGATTTGGATCAAAGCCGCAATATCCGGCTGAGCCGGCTTCAACACCCGGCCTGGCCGGTTCCTGGCCAGAACTGGCCTGGCCGCCTTCTGTACCCGGTCTGGCCGGGTTTGGTCCAGAGCCGGCCTGGCCGACTCCTAGACCCGGCTGGGCCGTTTTCCACGTACCTGCACAAAAATCAGAAAAGATGCTTTGCACCGGCTTTAAATCTTTACGCCCACCGACGTCAAAGCCTGATGCTCGCTGAGCTAACATGTTGGCTCTTGAATTTTCATGTCTCGGTATGTGCCGAATTTTATATTCGGCAAAAGATGCAATTAAATCAAGACAAGTATCAAGATGAGCATTAAGTGATTCCCCTAAACATTGGCATTCACCAGAAACTTGTTGCACCACTAATAAAGAATCACCATAAGCCTCAACATGTTTTACTCCCATGGAATTCAACATCTCCAAGCCGCAATAAAGAGCTAAATATTCGGCTTGATTATTAGTGCAATAATTTTCTAATCGGTTTGACACATCCATCTCAACACCATGTGGTGAAATAATAACAATACCAACACCTTGGCCTTGTTTGCAAACCGATCCATCAAAATAATGTTTCCAAGGGGTAAAAGTTATGTAATTGATCTCATATCCTAAATCAATTGCATGCTCAATAATAAAATCAGCAAGAACTTGACCTTTCATGGCTCTCAAAGGCTCAAAAGTCAAGTCATATTCAACCAATGCATATGCCCATTTACCGATCCTTCCACTAAGGATTGGCCGATATAACATATGTTTAATTACATCGGCCTGGCAAGCAACAATGCATGTACTAGCTAACAAGTAATGTCTCATCTTAGTACAAGTAAAGTATAATGATAAGCATAATTTTTCAGTATGGGCATACCTTGTCTCGGGATCAAGAAGACGACGACCAATATAAGCAATAACATACTCGTTGCCATCATCCTCTTGAGTCAAAACCGCACTAATTATTTTTTCTTCGGCAGCAATATATAATTTAAAAGGAACTCCTCTCCTTGGAGCACGAAGAATCGGTGGCTTCGACAAGTATTCCTTGATCTTCTCAAATGCCTCTTGTTGCTTTGCCCCCCAAGCAAACTCACTCTCATCTTTCAATCTCAATATGGGGGTGAAAGGAATAACTTTCCCGGACGAGTTAGCAATAAATCTTCTCAAGTAGTTCACCTTTCCCAGAAACTTTTGTAAGTCTTTTTTACATGCAGGTGCCTGAACTTGCTTGATACTCTCTATTCTCTTGGGATCAACTTCTATGCCCTTCTCATGAATAATAAATCCCAAAAACTTGCTCGCCGATACACCAAAAGCACATTTAAGCGGATTCATCTTTAAACCATACCGGCGCATCCTCTCAAAAGTAAGACGCAAATCGGCCAAGTGAGAATTATTGGCAGCCGATTTGATCACAATATCATCAATATATACTTCCATGATCATGCCAATTAAATCATGAAAGATTAAGTTCATAGCACGTTGATAGGTAGCACCGGCATTTTTCAATCCAAATGTCATGACAATCCACTCAAATAATCCAACAAACCCAGGACAAACAAAGGCCGTTTTAGACGTGTCCTCTTCGGCCATAAATATTTGATTGTAACCAGCGTTACCATCAAGAAAGCTAAGAATTTTATGTCCTAAAGCATCATTAATAAGCATATCGGCAATAGGCATAGGATATTCATCTTTTGGAGTGGCTCTATTCAAATCTCTAAAATCAATGCAAACTCTAATCTTGCCCAATCCTTTCTTTTCAACGGGCACAATATTAGAGATCCACTCCGCATACCTGCATGGGCGAATAAATCCCGCTTCCAACAACCGATTAATTTCTTCTTTAATGCGGTCGTAATTTTAGCATGAAAGAAGCGAGGATGTTGGTTATAAGGCCGGAATCCAGGGTTAATGGGAAGCCGATGCTCAACAAGCTCTCGGCTCAATCCGGGCATCTCATTATAGCTCCATGCAAAACAATCAGCATATTCTTTTAAAAGCGCGATTAATTCAGCTTTATAATCGGCGTTCAAATTTTTATTAATGAAAGTCGGCCTTGGTGTAGAACCATCCCCAATGTCAACTTCTTCCAATGGGTCGGCCGACGTGAAACCATGGCCCAACTTATTGAGCTCATCAAAATCGGATGTGCCCCCCGAGCGAAGGAGCATCGGCCGTAGCAATGGAGGCCGATGAATTAGCATGAATAACCTTAACTTGATCCCCCACCCATTGAATTAAAGTCTGGTGCAAACTGGATGGAACGCAACGATTGGCATGAATCCAATCGCGACCAAGGATGAAATTATAGCTACCTTGTACCTCGGCGACGAAGAACGCGGTTGCCAACGTTTTGCTGCCGACGGTCAAACTCCTATCGTCGCTACGCCCAAAGCTGGAATTGGCTCGCCGCCTCCAACTCCGGTGATCGTCATGTTGGTCCTCACTAGCTCCCCCTCCGTGCCGCCGAGCTTCTTGTAGAGCGAATGCGGCATTAGATTGACAATCGCGCCGCTATCCACCAACATATGATGAACCGGCGTGCCGTTGATATGCCCCTTGATATGGAGCGGCCGAAGGTGGTTGACGGAATCCTCCGGCTTCTTGAAGACGGCATCCTCGGCGGCGAAGCAAAACTGAGCCGTCGCCGAACCTTCATTCTTCATCGATTACATAGTAATCGGAAGACAGGGTAAACGACATTAAGTTCGGCGCGCGCCGGTCGTCGGTTCATAATCGACCATCTCCTCATCTTCTGCGTCACCAGAACCTGCAACAACAGAAGAAACAGCAGCGACAGCCGATTCCATTGAACCGGGCGTCGGCTGGCGGCGGGAGACGAAGCCGCAAAACCCGGCGTAGCCGGGTTTGACCCGGCCTGGCCGGCTTCACACAGACCCGGCCTGGCCGGTTTCCGCGACCTGTGCAGACTTTGGTTTCTGCAGACCTTTCTGCCTAGGAATTTTCTCTGCAGATTTGCGAAGCACGCCGGATCACTTCTTTTCTGAGTTTGCGGAAAAATTGGGTGTGCAGCATTGAAGATCTCCTCTCTCATTTTTTCCAACTTCCTCCCGCTTTTGCTGAGTTTGGCGCGCTTCGCTGTAACTTCCGCCGCTGCGTCTTGGTCAATCCTGGCGGGCACCACTTCGGTTGCAAATATTTGGATCAATCGGCTTCTTCTCCACAACCTTAGCGGCGACCTCCGGAGCGGTGGATGATGGCTCCTCAATCCTCATCGGCTCATCGTTGTCAACGATAGGCACCTCTTGAGAGCCGATAAGAATTGTTGCCGAAGGTGCCTTCTTCGGCGGCGGTGCAGTAGGAACAATAGGAACAATGGGAGACTCCACGACCCTCTTAGGCACATAGAATTGTCGCGGTGGAGCCTTCTCTCTTCCATCACCAATCACCAACCTCGCCGGCGGCGGCGGGAGCGACGCCCCTTGGCCGCCGTAGCCCAATCGGGCTAAACACCTGATGATGAAGATGCTCCATTCATCGGCTGCTGCTGCATGAGAAGGGATATGGCCGAACACCCCCGTTGGGGCCCCAATGCGGCTGAGGTGGAGGTGGGGGGACCCCAACGAGAGACTGCGAGGGCGAGCAACCTCCTGCGCCGGAGACGCTGCCGGAGCCACCGTCATCTTCTTTGGTTGCTCATCTCGCTTTGGCGGTGTAGCCTCTCTTTTTTTATGGGCCGATTCTGGGAATCGGGCTTTTCTTGCCGTTGCCTTTTCTATGAGCCGGTCCAACATACAAAGCTTCTTTGGAACGACCTTCCCCTTGTTTGAACTTGCGGTCGTCTTCCAAGTGCCAATTTCTGGACGCTTTGGGACGAACGTCCTGATCTCGTGGGAACCACCAGCGCTGGCGGCCCTGGGAGCAGCAGAGGAAGAAGAGCCGCCACCGCCCGACAAAACCGACCGAGCCGGCTACTGTTACCCGGCCTGGCCGGGTAGGCGCCAGAACCGGCCTGGCCGGCTTCTGTAGCCGGCTGGGCCGTGTTCCCGGCTGGGCCGGTTCCTGGAACTGGCCTGGCCGGCTGTGGCCGCGTGCCCTCCCAGCGCCGCTGCCGAGATAAGTACTGCGACGACCCTGCAGAGATCCTCAATTTGGTCTTGCCGTCTTCGTCCTTCTCAAGCACCACTTGACGCCCCGAAATTTGTTTCGGTGCCTCCCGTGGTTCGTCGATAATCACGTTCTTGCCTTGCGTGGTGTCGACTTGCTCTGGATGAATCAAAATAGCGGGCTCCCCTTTCTCGATGACATTCATCGGAAAAGGCACTTTGTCAACCATCATCTCAGCTAAGTTCAATCGTCCTTCGTTGAGGGCCGATTGTATCTATCGACGAAAATAGTTGCAATCATTAGTAGCATGACTAGAAGAATTATGAAATTTGCAATACGCCCGTTTTTCAATTCTTCACTAGACGGCAAGGTATGAGTAATTCTAATATTACTGGTTCTAAGCAATTCATCAAAGATCCGATCGCATTTAGAAACATCGAAAGTAAATTTAATTTCATCCTGCCGATTTTTAGAAATCGGTTTCAGAGATGGGCAAGAAATTCCTTTTTTATTTGGAGACCAAACAAATTCAGCAGAGTTACACTCCAAATTCTCATCGTCCTCGTTGTCAGAACATTCCAACACATGGGTCCGATAAGATTTTTTGGATTCACTTGCTAAACGAGATTCTACAGCAATAGCCTTTTGCAATAATTGATTAATGCTATAGAATTCAAGTGCTCCAATTTCTCTCTAATATTAGAGTTCATACTGTTAAGAAATAAATCTGCCAAATCTCTATCAGAAATATTCAAATTAAAGCATCGGTTCTTAACGTCCCTAAAACGTTTAGCATAATCAAGTACGGAATCACGCCCTTGACGAACCGATGTGAGATGTGACAGTTTAGTTTCTTGAACACCAGTAAAGAAATAGTTATGAAATTTTTCCTCCAAATCATTCCAGGTACTAATTGAATATGGTGGCAATGAAGAAAACCATGCAAATGCTGTACCAGACAAAGATAAAGGAAAACATCTAATTTCATGTAATCATGAGCACTAGCTTCTCCTAACTGAGCCAGATACATGCCAATATGCTCCATAGTGGTTTTACTATCATCACCATTAAATTTCTGGAAATCGGGCATCTTCCACCCAATCGATGCCCGTAAAACATCATAGGTGGAAAGATATGGTTTTTGGTATGAGCTCTGAATAGGCTTAATGGTTATCCCCAGATTCCTCTCATTGGATTTAGTCATCTTAGCTTTAAACCGATTTACGATAGCGTCTACATCGGTCTTGGAGGAATCGGTGACCGCATTATTAGCCACTGGAATCTGACTAGGTGACGGCGGGGAATTAGGTAAAACAGTGTTACGACCCGCCGATGGCCTAGTCG